>PVJI01017512.1:0-35473 GCA_004026765.1 Micronycteris hirsuta
AGCCAGAGATGCTTATAGGATTCTTAGGAAGGGACCGACATGCCATTAGACTTTGAAAATACAAGGTCCTGAGTTTCCGTCAATTTCCTGCTGTGACCCAAGGACACACCTGTTTCAGAGTCTGAAGGCAGGTCTCAACAATCGAGCCTCCAGCCACAACTGGATTCTACAAGAGTTGAAGAAACAAAGAAAAAAGAAGGAAAGCCAAAAATGTCACTCTTACTATGTTCCTAGAAACCAAGGGGGGAGACCCATCAGGAGTGACAGTCGCGTGAGTGTACAAACGCTGCCGCTGACAGTGGGACGAGTGAGCGGTCCGGGCCTGTCAGCACGCGACAAGGTGAAAGGAGCCGCAGAGATATCACGCTCGCCGTGCGCAGCTCACGCCCAAAAGCAATTCAGTCAGATCAGAGCCTACTACACCCCATCATTGCCCCCGCATTTATAATCAGCATGTTGCCCTTCCTTCCCAAGGCAGGGGTGAAGAGGGGGAGACCAGAAGGGCCACATCAGAGCGAGTTCCTCCACCTTGAAGGAAACCCCAGGGACCGGGAAGACGCGTGGTCCCATCTCAATACGGCCTCCCAGTCATGTACCCCAGTCACAGCTCAGGAGCACCAGACCGATGGCCACCAACTGTCTCCTCTTATATTCCTGGCGTTGGAAAAGAATTCCCAAGGAGGCTTTGGGGAAATGGTCTGAGTCTGGGCGATTCTACAGAGTCAGACACAATGTCCCTTCGTAGGAAAATGGTCTCTTCCTTCATGACTTCAGTCCCGGCTTTTTCTCCTTCCAAATTTGCTTTTTAAATTTTTCTTCTCTACGTTTCCGGGACTAGGCTGAAGTAGAATTTTATGCTTCAACAAGAGAGTTGATGACTCATGGAAAGTGTAATAGACAGAGAACGGGCATGTTTTTCGCTCTCCTTTTTTTTCCCCCACGCGAACTGAGTAAGATTAGTGTCCTACATGGATTATTTTTTCAATAATAGGGAAGGCGAGGTTGGCAACAGAAATTGCAAAACAGCAACATCATCAGCTTGCCTAACCATCTAGTGGAAGAGATTTTCAACTTGAAAACACTCTCGGTCCAGCAAGCCGAGAACCTGAGTAACAATTACATCTGAAATCATTAACATTCGCTTTTTTTTCCCCCTCTACAAAGAAATTGAATCCTCCAGGAGCTTTAGAGGGAAAAGCAGAAACATTGGGGGAAGACCTTACATAATAACCTTTCTGTAAAGCTTGGATGGCACAAATGATTTTGTGAGACATTCAAGTCACATGTCATTAATCAGAAATGACAGTCTTTATTCACATATATTTGACTGAAGCTGCATAATTTTAGACTCCAATAGGTCTAGATAAATGACCCTAAGTATTGTACTTTTTCAAATTGACAATGATTGATGGTGGAGGGAAAAAAAAACGAATGCTGAAAAGAGACCCCGAAGTAAACACCGAAAATCAGCCATGCTACTTTGGCGGGGGGCGGAGTTTGGGGATTTTTTTTTTCTTCAAGGCTTTTCTTCTTCCCAGCACCTCTATCTCTTTAGTTTTCAGTTTAATCATTTGGGCATTATCGAACTCTCCATAGGACAACTCAAATGTTAGTGCGAAACTGAGACTGACTTAATTACGTGGACTCAAATAGTCATAAAGGCTTTTATCCTACCAAATGTTTATCAACAGTGGGTAGTGGGGTAATTTATAAAGCCTCTTTCTGATATTTCTGTGTATTTTTTTTTGCTTGGTAATTGTTTGAGGCTGCATCTTGCTATTCTCCTTGGGGAATACTTTCCTGAGAGACCTGAGGGAAAGCGTGTGATGGGCAGGCGCTATCACACAGCTATTCACTCATTCAGATGTTGAACAATTACTGAGTGGCCACTGTGGTTGTAGATCTAGGGATACAACAGAAAATAGAGCAGTAAAACTCTCGCTCCTCATGAAGCTTGCATTCCACTGGAGGCATTATCTCTGTGTCCTGATAAAGCTAGTTACTTCGCCACGAAATCTATCCATGCTGCAGGTCATTCTCCTTTGTCGCCATTTTTCTAGGGAGGGAAAAAAGATACCTGTGCTAACTATCCCATGCAGTAGCATCATCATCATCGTCATCAAAGTTTTAAGAAACACAAATATTATAAATTCAGATAAAACACAATTCCCCAAAACCTTATCTGAGAAAAGCAGAACATGATACATAACAAGCTTGATTTGTCAATTTCCCAACACCCCTTATAAGTTAACGTTTTAAACGCACACACTAGGATAGCCAACTCGCTAGAAGAAAAGCTGCAAAAAAATGAATAACACAGAGCACCTTCCCTCTATGAGCTTACAGGCAACCGAGGACGGGGAAGAAAGACCCAAAGCTGAGAAATAAAAGATCAAGGTCTCTAGTAGTTTCTGCGTACCACTCTCACAAATTTCATCCTATGTGTGTGCAGCTCAGAATTTAGCCAAACACTTGAGGGGACCTATGCAACATGTGGGAGCTTTTCTAAAGCACGGTCCGTCTTCTTCTCTACTCTGCCCAACAAATTCCACTGCCCAGGCCTCCCCCATCCCCACTGTCTTTCTCCTCAATGCAGGGAGAGGGATTTGCTCTCACTGGGTTCCCCCATACTGTGCTGTAAACCAGAGGAGGACTCCAGCAGAAAGTGTGGGGATCCCCCTCGCTTGTGTTCCCTCTTTCGGAGACCTTGTGCTATCTGTTGCCTGTTGTCTGAAACCGTGGTGAAGGGGAAGTTGGGTGGCAATTAGTCGGTCAAGGTCAGAGGCGGAAGTCTAGCACTGCAGATACCAGAGAATGGTTTGGAACACAAGGCAAGTGAGTTCTGACAGAGAAAAAGTGCATCAGAGGGTCTCTTGTGGGAAGCAGCGGACGCTTCGGGTCAGGACCGTGATCTTTGACATCTGGCAGATCGTAGTTCAGATGCTAGACCTGCACTGTGAGGGCCTTGGGGGAAATGATTTATTATTAATCTTAACTCATTAATGAGGCTACAGTGAAGATTAGATGCAATAATGCATGGTAAGCCCAGAGTATAATACTAGCATAGGAAAAGAACTCGGAACATTTGTGAAAAATAAAAATGCAAATAATAACTGGGTAAGGACTGAGTCTTGGGAGATGCTTCAAACACTGAGAAAATAAAGATGCCCATATGCATACAAAAGAAGAGACCGGTGCAGCACCTACATGAGGGGGGGCGTTAAAACTCCCAAACTCTATCAGCTTTCCCAGCGTTGCCTCTGATCCCTATTACTTGTACCAGTTAAATTATTCACATGACGTTTCAATGACAGGAAATTAAGAAAATAACTTGTTAAAGAGCAAATAACTGGAGCCCCGGCTGGTGTGGCTCAGTGGATTCAGTGTCAGCCTGCCAAAGGGTCGCCGGTTCGATTTCCAGTCAGGGCACGGGGCCTGGGTTTCAGGCCAGGTCTCCTGCCGGGGTCGGGCAAGAGGCAGCCACATGTTGATGTTTCTCTCCCTCTCTTTCTCCCTTCCTCCCCCCTCTCTAAAAATAAATAAGTAAAATCTTAAAAAAAAAAAAAAGAACAAATAACTGGAGAGCAGGAATCAGATCTTGCTCATTGGGAACATCTCACTTACAGTGGGGATCCTGTTCATAACATGGAATGTGAGATGTGTACATCAAAAATTGTCATTCATTCATTCACTCAATAAACGTTTAACGAGGGTTCCCCAGCTCATACTACAGGCTGCCTGTCAACACCCCCTAATCCATTCCCGTGACAGACGCCACAAACACCTGGCCCCTATTGTCCCAGGTTCCGCAGAGTTGGGCCTGATCCGATGATCCAGATATGATGTGAGAGACATTACTTTTTCCCTCCTTTTTGTTGGATATTCTCACAGAGGGATTTGCTGCTTGGGGTACAATACTCATCCTGTGAATTTGAGGTGACAAGTCTGAAAACCAAGCAACTGTAGATGGCGGGTTGGGAGAAGAGAAGCTAGGCATTGTTAACCAGCTAAACCAGCCACAGAACTGCTGACCTCCAGGCTACTTATTATGTGCGAGAAGTCAACGTCTTCATTTTCAAGTCCGGTATGAGCGGAATTTTCTCTGTGTTCATTCAGACACCATCGAGACTACCAAGATGTCAAGTCAGTCGGCTACTCCCATGGAGACTTTATAACAGGAGGCTAAGGAATGTATACAGAAAGCAATAAAATGTAAATAAAGATATTTCAAAATGAATCATCAGTAAGAAATAAACTGCCCAGCTGGGTAAGTCTTGGAAGTTTTTGCAGAATAAATAGCCTTTAACCTAGAATTCTTGCTGAACTTCTAACACCAATTGCTAGGGAGAACATGATATGTGTCTTCAAGAAGTGTAACTAACTCAGTTCAAAGTTGGAAAAGGAACAAGAGATGCTTGCCGCTCTTCAAGGCAGAGTGGAAAACAGGTAGGTTCACTGCCCTCAGGCAACTCAAATTGTTCTTTCCCTTGTACATGGAATCCAAGGAGCAAGTTCAAGAACCCTCTCTGGGCAGTTTCCAATAAAAGCTTCCTTGGCTTCTCAGCAGGCGGTTTTCTGCTCGCAGCCTTCCTTGACCAGTGGGACTCAGTGACTTTCTCTGCCACTCCACGGAGGAGCCCCAGCCTCCGTCCGCTCTGAGGTGTGACTCTCAGCCTTGGGAGAGCCCTCTTCCACATTTATTCCCTCAGAATTTTTTTACTATAGAATTACACCTTCAAAACCAAATGTTCAAAACCTCTAGGATACCCTGGCCAGGTAGCTCAGTTGGTGAGACGTGTCATCCTGATGTGCCGAGGTTGTGGGTTCAAACCCCAGTTAGGGCACATCCAAGAATCAACTGATGAGTGTATAAATAAGGGAAACAACAAAGTGATGTGCGCTCCCCCCCCCTCTCAAATCAATAATAAATGTTTAAAAAATACCAGGATCGTGATTATTAACCGTAGGGATCGTAAGGATCGACCGGGGACATAGGTTAATTTCTGCTCGTATTGGAATGCCGCATGTCTTCATCATACTTACACAGGTATGTTCACTTTTCTAAAAGTCATTGAGCTGAATAAATATGGTTTGTGCAGCTTTTCAATATGTGTGCTGTACATGAAGTTTTCTTTAAAAACAAGGGTGCAAACTATGTGGGTAAACAGAGAAGCCCTAGAGTAAGATTCCGTAGCCCCTGTTCACTGAGAGAGAGGATGGTTTGTGTGTCCTTGGTGCTCTTTACATTTCTCTTGTCCCTTGGCAGCCAGTCCCCTGAGACTAGTTAGTAATTATTTTACATTAAACCTTCCCAGTTCAGATTACTGCCTGGCTGCTGTCCCCTGACCAGGCCTGACACACACACCATCTTCTGTCCACGTCCCCACGTCCTCTCCGGAGCACCATCGCAGTGTTCACTGCGGTCATAAACGCTTGAGAAGTACCTGCTTCATTTTGTTTAACTAAGAGTTTCCTAGGTTTTCTTGACCTCATGGCCTTTTTAAAGCTAAGCACCCATTAACTCAAGTAACTTGAAGTACAGCAGGATTCCACAGATCCGTGTGGGAAATGCTGCTTTGGGGACGCGTCACTAACCTGACTCGTGTCTCCTAAGAAGGTGGTAGGGCTCGCCACAGCCTCCGAAGGCCCTGACGTCAATTCAACACTTTATTGACCATCTCAAGAGTTCAGGACACGGTGCCGCTAGAAAGCTGACAGCCAATGGAAATGTGAATGGGGAAACTGCCACAAGGAATTTTAGGCTGCAATCCATTTTCACTAGGGGAAGGATCAGGAGAACATGGTCGGAAGTAGGGACCTGTGAATTCGATCTTAGGGGATTAGCCATTTGGACAGAGACGCATGTAATGAAGTGAGAAAGGAAAGGAGAAGATTGCACAGGACGGAAAGAGGTGTGAGTCTTAGTTAGACCCAGACACCCGACTCTGTGTCTTAAGTAGAAAAGGAAATCTGTTAGCATGAATAACCGGGAAGCCCAATTAATGCTGCAGGCACAGCTGGATCCAGAGGCCTGAATCAGGTTTGCTTTTGAATCTGTTAGCTTCATTGTCTCCGGTTGGACGCTGTTTTGACCCATGGAGTGTCTCTCTCCTCGAACTCACTGCTATAGCTGAGCACCCTTGGTAGTAAAGAGAGATTTTGCCTTCCCTAGAGATCTGGGCTCGGACTGAGTCACACAATCTCTAAATCTTAACCCGTGGCTCTTAAGACATGATGGTCTGACTGACCAGGCCCGGTTAGCACGTCCAGCCCTGGACCAAGAACGGCACCCCAGCACCTGCACCACATAGACAAGGGAGGACCAGGGCGCAGTTACCAAAAGAAGAGAAATGACTACTAGCCAAGCAGACCCCGACAGATGCTAATTCGTTATGAATACGGGAAAGAGGAAAAGATGGCATAACGCTAAACTGGATACTGGGGTTGATGACCCCCAGTCTCAGGCTAGTCTTACTTGTTCGTAAGTGAAATCATTATTGAACACAGAATGGACAGAAAAAGTCTTAATTAATGCTAAGGTACACATCAACCTTCTCAGCCCCGCAATGCACTGGGAGCGGTGGGGGGCAGGGGCAGGTGGAATCCATGAATGCGGATCTACAAGCGGTTTCACAACAGGAGACAGACTGCAAGGTTTGAAGATCTCAGAATGCACGGGGTTAATTCCACTCTGGTGCTTGGTGCGCGGCATAAATCGATGACACTTGGATGGGGAGCAGGTTGGGGTTACGGTGGACAAGATGACCATGCTTCCCGACAGCGGCTTCAGGGAGCTGACATCGGATATCGAGGTGCGCTGCAAAACATGAGGATACCTGCCACCGCCCCATCTGAATTCTCCTTCTCAATTCCTCGCTGCCCAGGGGACTTAGTAGCATATCGACAAACCCGAGCTGCCACGAGGCTGATGGGTCCTGCTGAGGAACTGCTGACAGGAGTGGACGTACTTAATAAAATGACCAGCCCTTGCTGATACACGGCCCACTAATTACCTGCCAACGATCCAGGCTGTGTCCCGGCCGGACTTATGGCAGGCTGTCAGCATGAGAGGGGACAAAAAGACACCTCGGGGTTGAAGGATAAGAAGAAAGATTTGATATATTACAGTGAACCCTGTTATTCTCTATCATGTTATCTTGGGTTACCTAGAGGCTGTCAGACAAGCCCAAACTGGCACTTTTTAGGAAAATCTAAAGCGACTTAGAATCCCGTGCACATGGGAGGAGTGGTGGAAGTTATTAAGGTTCGGTTCTCAGGAACAGAGAAAAGAGCAAGGATACTAGGGCCATAGAACTCAATGCAGGAAACAAATGCCTTTTTGCAGATATCTCTTACCCCGGGATCCTGAAATAGGTGCGTAATACACCCCTCACACAGATGCCTTCTGACAAAGAAGGTCCGTTTTGCAGACCCGCGCTTGTTGCATTGCATCCATTTGGAAAGCACCGAGTCACAAACCTCCTCATGCTGAAGACTGAAGTTTAGCTGGCGATTTCTGATGAAGTGAAAAACTAGGCGGGCACATGACCTCTAGCGTTTGACTCTTTGGCAAGAACACTCATGGGCGTTGAGCAGACTCAGCTCGTGCAAGCGGGCGGAAGCTACTGACCAATGCCTGGGAATTAAGAGACTTGGAATACAAGCAGAACAACTCAACGACCAGGTGTGCAAGGAAAAAGCATGTGACCCACTGGCCTTTCTTGACCCAGCTGTCAAACAGGCTGCTTTTCCAATTTAGCCTCATGTTTGCCGCATGCGTGAACGCTACGCCCAAAGGCGGACACTTACTCGCACACACAAGAGACAGTCTCCCAGAAAGCCGGGGGCACCTGCTACTTCCTGAAAACAAAGCTATAGAAAGCAAAATAAGGCATCAGACATATAATAACAGGTCACATGGGTCTGCCACAGCAAACGCTCCAGTTTGGTCATGGGCCTAACGGATCAGAATTCTTCATTTATTGTACTTTTCTCCTTTCCAGTGCAAATGGATGTAGGACATATTATACTATGGAATCTTCTCCATCAGCTAATGGGCTTATTCCATGAACTCATCTAGTTCCATATACATCTATATATCTGCCCCTGGGCTGATTTCCACATTAATGCCCTTTGGCTGGTTCCTCAAGACATGGGATATTTCCAAGTTAGTAGTCTTTAATTATAAGGTATAAAAACTAAATCTGGTCAAGTAACAGACAAAAGAGAATGCATTCGGCTATTAGGTTTATCTATGGAATGGAAAGTTGCATGCTCACCAGAACTTGATAAGAAGAACCGAGCCAACTATGGAGATCCGATAGTGGAAATGCCCAGATCTTCTCTAACACGTGTTTTCCAAATCAACCTGGCAACAAGAATCACCAAGGAGTGCTTCTTAAAATTCTGACGGCTGGGTCCAATCACAATTGTTCACCAGGTAGTCTGGACTCCGCCCCTTTAACAGGGAAGGCGGAGAAATACTAGGTACTAATATTCACTATACTCCACTTGCCCTCAGATTTCGCTCCAACTGGCAAATTCCAGGGAGGGATCATCTGATTGGCTCACCCAGGGACAGGTGTCCGGGGCCCATCAGCTATGGTCAGAAGGGCTGTATCAGAGAACCCCATCCAATGTGTCAGGAGGCAGTGCTGGGGAAGGAGAAACCCTGAAGAGCAGGGAAACCACGAAGTCATGCCTATTACCAATAAAATGGGCTGTATATAATTCCCCATCAGGTCTTTACAACTCATGTAGAATTCCAACATATATTATATCAACCACTTTTTAAAAATTATGAAACGGAGCTGTGCTGGAAAATTAGAGAAACTGTCCCCCTGGCAGATTCAACCTGGGTCAGGAGTTTGCCCAGAACAGGTAGGAAGAAGTCAAGACCCAGAGACTTACAGTCACAAGTGCAACATCTGGGTCATCACTTAAGAGATGGAGGCCCAACACTCAGGCTTATACCCTGACAGGTCCCCCAATGGGAGCCCACCCCCTCTGTGCTCTGGATAAAGCACCAAGTGGATATACAAGCTTGGGAATGCCTGGCACCTCACTCTTGGCTGGATCAGGAGGGTTACTTTCCATGTCTCCTGCTCTTCTGCTAGGAGACCCCACAGTGACTGATTTTGCCAAATGATGACAGCTTTACAGACGCTCTTCTTTGTCCACGGGGTCTTAGCCACAGCGAATGTTCACTAGATGGCTTTGCTGCAGGCTTACTTTCAAATGCCAGAAAAGCACCTGACAGTGTTGGCTGCTTGGAGGGCTCTTGTGAAGATTATGAGTCGTCACCTATTCCATCATTCATTCAACAGCCACACAGGAAACCTAGTAAGAGGAGGCAAGTGAGGTCTGGGAGTTTTAGTGGGTGCTGTAGAGAAGAATTTCGTTCCTTATATCTTACCCTTATAAAACCAAGGGCAGGCCATCTGAGCAATACACAGGTCACAAGGCCTCACGTTGAGGGCTAGACATTGACGTTGACTCAAGGCAATGTACTCACTTAAAAGCCAAACTGGGAGCAAGAGAGAACATGTTCCCAAAGCCACAAAACGAATTATATTGGCACACACCCAAAGCAAGTTCGCCCCTTTCCAGACTCCTGCTAGATGCTTTGGAGAAGCCACCTCTTTGAGAATGTCCTCAGCAGAAAGTATTTTACATGCACTCTCAGTGCCCCCAGCACCCACTCATGCTTCTGGCAAGAGTACTCCGGTTTTCCATAGAGGAACCATGTCTCCCATTGTCGGTCCATGTACTTCTGGTGGAGGTGGATCCGTCCTCTCCAGGGGTGAACAGGTGACCTGAGCCTGGCCAATCAGAGCGGGACATGACGCTAGTCCACGGTGATTGGCTTATGCTCGGGCCCAAGCCTCCATCAGAAGCAACTTAACACAGTGAGATTCTCTGAGATGGGGAGAGAAGAGTGCCAGCAGGTACACACAGTGTGAGCTGGCACTTTTGAGAGTCGATGAGAGGAACCTGAGGGTGCACAGAACACAGGAGACGGTGGAGCAAAGCCAGAGAAAACGAGCCCCAGTGACTTGTTTGCGCTCTTGGCGTCAGCTGTGCTTGAACCGGTCCTACCCCTGGACTTTCCAGTTGTGGGAGCAAATAAATTCCCTTATTTTTCCTAAGCTAATGTGTCTTGGGGTTTTATCTTCTGCAATTGAGAGTCCTAATTAAAACAGAAATGAACAAAATGATGTATTTTGTTAATTCTATTTCTTTGTAAACTATCATTGGAGCACCCGCTGTGGGCTGCTGAAGAAGAAGGAATTGTCCTTCTACCATGAGTCACTTAGTCGCTAAAGGAAGAGACAGTGGTCCTAACTGCACACAGTACAGAATCCCTTTTCCTGAAAGCCATACCAAGGTTAACTTTTGTCTAGCAAATTATATACCCAAGGTTTGAGGTGATGCAAAGAGAAAAGTCAAAGTGGAAGGCATAGGCAGGGTTTCCTTGGTGGTAAGATCAGCTGGGTCAGGGTCAAATTTGGCATTTCTTCCCCCTTACCATGATGCACCTGGGTCAAAGGGCTGAAGCTCAGGACGGCACCAGGAATCTTGGTCAGCTTTGAGATCCTCTTCGGTGCCACTCGGAAATCGAACTGATTAGGATTTCCTGACTCATGTGCTCTTGGATGAGTTGGATTTGGGGAATTATCCTGATGTTGCAGGGCTCAGGTCAGCCATGGTCATGGCCATCCTCCCTTGATAACTACTAGAAAATGCACTCTTGTTAAATTAAATGTCTTATCAATTTCACCTGAAACTTATCTGGAAATCAGTCAACCATCATCTTTAAGCATCAGAGAATTTGAATGTTATCATAGGAGACATGGACCCTGTATTTCATGAGCTTTAAAACCAGCAGTGACTCACACAACAAATTACATAATCATTACATGCTCCTTTGTGCATCAATCAACTAAAGTGCAGCAGTTGGTTGAGGAAGGCGGGGAGCCGTCAGAATGTAAGGCGATTCTAACGACAAGCTTTGCCTCCTGGGCATTTGTTCCCACCAAGTCCAATCCAGGGCCTTACAGAGGCGCACGCAATGCATAGTCACAGATAAAACAAGGGTCACGGAAGAAGGTGTTGGGGGTGGTATTTGGAAGATAGAGGCCAAGAGGATGGGGGATGGTCTGCTTCTACTTACAAGGGATGACACGCCAGAACTGTCATTGAAAGTTGTCATTGATAGGTTTGGCTAGACTTCCAAGCCCTGCGTACGCTCACCAGTGAGTGAAAGAAGGCTCAGGAGATGCAAATTCCCTGCACGGTGGACCCTGCGTGCATTTCTTCTTGCTAACTTCCTAGCTTCACCCTGCTCATGAAAAATCAGATACCAGGGCAAAGACTGGACCAGTAATTACAATGTCATTTTTTCAGGCAAAGGAAGTCACAAGTCTTGAAGGGCAAGTGACTTTCTCCTGCTGTGCAGGGACTTCCTACTCTCTCAAGTCCAATATTTCAGCCAAGCCCTGAAATACCGTCACTGTTCACAGCACATCGTGCCCACAGATTGTGGACGGTCCCTCTTTGCCTGGGAGTGGTGGGTCGGGTGAGACCAGGTATGTTCAGTCTACCTCTCCGTGTGCCCTATGGTCTGTTCCAGCCCTCGACCGTTTTGTCCTTGATCTTGGCTGTAGTTGCCTAGATCTCATTGCTTCTGCCCTTGCTCCTCTATAGTTTATTCCCAACCCGGCAGCCAGAATGATGAGTTTCAGACCGCAGTCAGAGGGCGTCATTCTGCTGCCCAGCGTTCTGACTCCCTTTCTCACGCAGACTAAAAGCCCAAATTCTCCTAAGGGCCTAGGAGATCCTATACCAGCGATTCTCACACAAAAGGAAATTAAAAACACTGAGGGAGGCTTAAAACGAACAAGAACGATGTCTGTGCTGCCCCCTGAACCCATGACACCAATCCCTGGACCTGTTGCCAATTTTTTTTGAAGGTTCCCTCGGTGATTATTTTTATGCTATTATTATGGTAAATTCTGAATATAGGAAAAATTAGAGAAAACAGCACATTGACCTCCACGGACCTGGATCCCAGCCCCCACATCTCTCAACCACGGCCACCACTGCTCCCCGACATCCCCATCCACTCCTTTTATCGCGCCCTGTCACGGAGAGATTCCCAGAGAGCATCTCACTCTAGCCACAGACATTTCGGTATGTAGCTCAGAAAGTCCAGGAGTCTTTTCTTATTTTCCAGCATAACCACAATATTATCATCACACCTAAGGAAAGAAGGGAGCCGCTCTTGTGATCCCCTGTGAGATGAAGAACCGCCCCATGGCAAGGCACAGCCTGCCTCCCCGCTTTCCGCCTGGACCTCGTCTGCTCTCTCCCAGACTCACCTTCCTGGCAGCCGCACTGGCTGCCTTGCGGTGTCCCCAGCACACTCACCGCCTTGAGGCTTCGCACACCCTGTTCTCTCCGGCTGGGTGCTCAGAAGGACACGCAGCTCCTCCCTCGCCCCCGGGCCCTCTCTACGAGGTCTTCCTTGACTACTGTCTTCAAACTTGTAGTTCATCCTCTTCCCACACCTCCATGTTCTCCCCTCCCCTTTTCCTGCTTCTTTTTATCCATTGCACTTTGGAAAGTACCAGATACTTCCTGAATTAGTTAAACTATACCCCCATCAGCATGTAACACCACGAAAGCGAAGGCGCCACAAGAATACTTGCTGAATCAGTGCCTGAGTGATTGACTCCATATTATTATCACTGATAGTATCCCTACATGGGAGCCTATGAGATGATAAGATAAAGCAAAGAAAGTCAAATAAATAGACACTCGATTTCATAAGGCTTAGAGAAAACCCATAAAAATTCATCAACATGAAAAGGTGGGAATGATTAATAAGTAATACATTCACAGTGAGTTATTAATAACAGCGAGGGTGCAGAAAATAAAATCCTAAGCTCTCCATAGCAGAAAGGACAACTGTTCTCTTTTATTAACAGTCCCTTGGGCTGCTTGTACTATGGAATTAAAGCCAAGTTGGTCAAAACAGGCACCGGTCATAAGGAAACAGTTGTAATATATGTTCTACACAGAAAAAAATAGTGTATGACATCCCAGGTCCAAGGAGGCAAGACCCCAAGCTTCTTTGCTCACAAGCATTCGTCTTCTCTGTTGCAGGGGCACCGGCCCCTGGAGTTCATGTTTGTGCATTGCACTCACTGAGTCAGGAGCACTTCTGGCCATGCTCCAGGTGTGGGGAGGAGCGGGACAGTCGAGAATCTCTGGAAGGCTGGAGCCGCACACTCAGCCGTAATACAGTGGTGCACCAAAGCCACACTTCGCTGCCTTCCTCCCCCGGGGCCCAGGAGGACAATTGGAAACAGTCCCTTTGGAAACCGTGCCTAGAACAGGTTGTTTCAATCCAGCCTTGGAACATTAAGCCTTGGCCTCCGACCCAAGCAGGGAGCTAACCCTCACTCTTCCTGGCTACCGAGACCCAGACGGCATGCTTGTTGCTACCTGGCAGATAACTATTCCAGGGCACCAACATTCATGGTCTTCAGCCTGCCACCCTCTCCTGCCCAGTACGAATTGTGGAAATCAGAGGTGTGGAAATCAGAGAGGTGTTTAGACAGTAAAGATGCTTCTCGCTTCTGATAATCCAGCACATACTGGAAGCCTGCCCCCACCCTGTACTACTGTAATAAAGATTCCAGTCATCTGAGGGTAGTGATTACCCTTGAAAATGACAGGCAAAAGTTCAACCATGGATGCCCCCTATGAATTGGAGCAAGGGACTATTGTGGGGGGAGACTGCATTCATTCTATGCCCCTTGATTAGAGCATTGTTCAGATACACCAAAGTTGTGAGTTCGATCCCAGGTCAGACACATACAAGAAGAAACCAATGAATGCATCAGTAAGTGGAACAACATATCAATGAAGGCTGCTGGGTGACTAGAAAGTGAACTTGCTGCTGCAGCTGAGTAAGGGCAACTGGTTTACCTAAGGAGGCAAGAAGCGGAACCTGGTCTGTTGCATTTGCAACTTTGCCAAATCTTGTGTATGTTTGTAAACACCATAAAATATGTTACGATGTTTACAGCATATGTCTCTTATTGTTAAAGACTATTGTGAAAGTAGGAGCAGAGTCTACTTCTTAAAATATTTTTTATATAATAGTTATGGCATCCAATTATACAATAGTAATTGTGAATAATTATACCAAACCCCAGTCTGTTTTATGACTACTTCGCACGCTGAGCTCATATACTCCATACAAACACCATCTGTATCAAACATAAAACTCTTAGTTGTTCTCAGAACATGGGCTTGCAAAATGTAGCTTATTAGTTCTGGGGCCAAGCAGTTTCACAGCTATTGCTGGGCCCCAAACCACATGAATCCAATGATCTCCTTCTTCTCCGGCTGTGTCCTGTTTCTTTAACTTAAGGCCTAGTTACCTGTGTGCTCAAGTTCATTGCAGGAGTCATGGCCCACCTGCCTAGACCGCGGAAATGCTTCTGCAGAGTTCTTGTTTAATACTGAGTATGTTCGATTGCTCTGCTGAGTTCTGTTCGTCTCCTTTATGCACAGTGATGATGTCAGCACTTGACATTGGCCGAGGGTGGTGCTTCCTGCATCTCCCTTGCTGCTGTGCTATGGCGGTGTCGGGGTGCCAGCCTCATCCCCCGGAAATTCCCAAAGGAAGCATTCCCACCGTCAAGGCCTCTCACTATGTAAACGGTTTTAACAATGAATGAGAAGAACAATGTCAAAAAAAATCACTGATCTCTGGAGTTTGGGGTTCAAGAATTTAAATCTCTGTACACAATTCCCTAACCTATTTGAGAGTCTGACCTTATTCAAAATATGAACACAATTCATATTCTGTCCCCAACAGACAAATTATTCTTCAGCCATAAACAAACAAACTTCAGCCATACTTCAGCCAAACTTCAGCCACTTCTGTTCATACAAATGAACAGAAATTGCTTCACAAGAATTAAGCCCAATCCAAAAAAGATAATTTGCGCCCATTCTAAAAGTAATTCTGCTTTGACTGGTTTGGTGCATCCAGCAGCTGGTTGAGCCCGAGAGGCACATTTTCGGGCTTTTGGTGATCTAGAAGCAAACACCATTGCCACACCTTCGGCATATTTAAATCTTGAAAATTTTCCCTGAGAATAATCCCAATCTCCTTGCTCACCAAGATTTTAGGATAAAAGCTGTGAGAAGACACATTTTGGCTTTTTTTTTGGTTAGAAATGTGTACCTCCCAATAGCATAAGCAACAGTGATTTCTACATGCAAAAGCACCAAGCACTTCCTCCGTGGAATTCTTTGCAAAGAACTGTGGCTATACTCGCTTTTCTTGGCCAAAATATTCTGATCATTAAAAAGTCACACTCTAGGAACGCCAGCTTTCGGACACAATTTATAAAAATGTTATTATAGAGAAAATGGTGTCATTCCTTCCAGGTAACTGTCCAAACAGCCAAAGACGAATGACTTAATTTGGCATCCAAAACGGCACAGAAGAGGTCAGACTATATGTAGGTAATTTCCTCAGATGCCGTTATTTGTCCCCTGGGACTCCACCTACTCAATTCCAATTACAGAGGGAAGGATTACAAACAAGCTGACGGGACGAGGGTAGACCAGCAGGCCTGAATGATTTGGACTGAGCTCTTGTAGCATCTTTGCAAATGACCAATCAAGGCGGGTTTAGAACACGACATCATTTTCGCTCATTGTGACAACCTGAAAATTAAGGCTCTCTCTGCATGTCCCAGGGATGACACATAACGAGGGGTGTCACCAAAAGAATCCAACTTGGTAACGTATCCTTGGACGCAAGGCAAACTAGTCAGAAAGAAAAAGTAGGCCAAAAATCTGAAAATAAACCTAAGACCCAGATCTCAAGATAACAGTGACTCTGTTTGACTCTGGATTAAGTCACTCAAACAGCTTGGTAGGGGAAGAAGAGTTAAGGGGGAAAATGGGGACAGCTGTAATTGAACAACAGTAAAAAAAAAAAAATTAGAAAAAAACCCTTGAAAATGAAAGACTCCAAGAATTCGTTCACCAGAATGCTTATATCTGGTGTTCTGGATGAGTATGTTAGAATTGCTATTCGTTTTTATTCAATCTTTGCAAGTGACTCTTCATAAGAGAGCTTTATTAATTTAAAGTTAAGACAATACTAAAGTCGTGTTGACAGGGGATGAAGAATTAGAGGTCTCCACCTCCATATTTCCTGTGGACAACTGGAAACAGTCCCTTTGGAAACCATCCCTGGTGGTGGCCCACGGTAGAGCACAGCCCACTTAGTGGGGGGGCGGGGGGGTGGAGTCTTGGAGATGGACGGGAGACTCAAGAAGCAGTACCAGGGTGGCTACTGCATAATCCCGAAGGAGATGCACCCGTAGGCAGTCACTGATTTCCTGCGTTCAATACTGACTCACCGGACGCCTTCAACGATGCAAACAGGGCATACCTACCTACCTGGCATTCACCCATCTCGATCCTCCCTAAAGCCTGCTTTTTCTTTTTGAACGTGTAGAGCGGCATTAGGCTTCGCCACCTCTGTGGCACATCTCCAGTCCTAAGAGTGGAACACAAGTCAAAGCTGTTTGCCTGAATACAAAATAATTACAGAGAGAATTTGTGAGAGAAACAATAGGGCAGGGAAGAGTTCACATGGAAAACCAGGGCCACGTGGCGTGATGTCCCACGGGAAACGTGGGCTAGGCGGCATTCACACTGGTTCACTGCCTGAGTAGCCATGAGGAAAACACACATTCCTTATCCCCTTCGGTACCGACGGACCTCTGTCATGTATATTTATATCATCTACCTGTTCAGCCACATGTTTATCCACACATCCTACATACCAATATATATGACAGACATAAAAACTTCAAATATATGTCATACATACACACATCTTAGGCCAATGACATAGGAGACTGAGAACAGAAAATTTTCCATTCCAGTTCTGTGTCTCTTCTAGGCAAAGAGCTAGTGGAACAAGTCGCGACTCTCCCCGTGCCTCGGTTTCCTAACTTGTTCCATGAGGTCAACTCGTGCCCTGTCTAGAGAGGGAACTGAATGAGGTAATCCACAGAAAACCACGTTGAGAAGGACCGAGCACCATGCACGTGCTAGGGATAATGAGACATTTTACAAAAGCGCATTATTCCTTTGCTAAGTGTGCATCCGCATTCATGTTTTCTATCTGTGAAGGTTCCTCTTTGAAATTAAATTGAGACCATAACCAACACCCCTCCCAGGGCTGCCTGAGGTTCTGCTCAGCAACAAAGCAAGGGCTTCTTTTCATCATTCAACACATTGGAGTTCAAGCACCAAGAGGTACTTTTTACCAGTGGTGAAAATAGCTTTCTCTTCACAGCAGAAACACAGAAAATGAGCTCCCTCTCGATGCTAATGTCAAAGATAAGGCTTCCTCTACAGTTGGCACCAAAAATGCCTCGATGTGGCTTCGTCGCTGGTGTTTTTTGCACCAGGAAGACAGGAGTGGTGAGAGAGAGCAAGAAGAGGAACCTTTGTTTATGCGTGTGAATAATTAAAACAGATACATTTTCAAAGGGGAATCTTGTTGCTTTTCTATTTCAGCTTTCAGGGAGGCCAAACTGCAGCCTCCTTTCTCGGAGGTAAGTAAGAATCCTTTAGGCCTTCCCTTCCTTCCTCAGACACCTCAGTGTTTTTTTGTGAAGCCCAAGTCCCTGACCAGGCAGACAAGACCCCCAAACTTCCTTTCTCGCCCTTTCTTCCACTCACCTCCCCCAAAGCACAGTGTCCAAGTTGCTATGTTCTCTCCTGATGTTTGGATGGCGCCTGTATTTGCAACATGAGTGTTTTTTCTCTCCTGCTCCGCCTTGTCTGGAGACAGTTCCTACTTCTACCAAGATAGGACTTCCATCTTGGCCCACTGAAATCCTTCCTGCCCAGCCTTCAACGCACGTCTTAAGTGCCAGGAACCCCGCACGGCTTCCCCTCGGGTCCCTACCCAATCGCAATCGCTTCCCTTTCCAAATAAATGTTAGTTTTCTCAGATTATACCAAAAAGCACAACCACCCCCCGTTTGTTTTATGTCTTTTGTTGGCACACAAATCATTCTGCCTGCTGGGTACATTTCTCCGCTGCAATTAAAAAAAAAAAATTAAGGCTCCTTAAGGTAAGGAGGGCTTATTCTTTTTTGAGCTTCCATGATGGAGAATTTCAAACACACACCAAGTAAACAGAAGGCTGTGCCTATGTCTGCATCTCGTTCAGGACCGCTCCCGTTGTTCTGCATGTCACAGAAGTGAATGTAGGTAATGAGGGCTGTAGCCAATGGAGCTGCCTGCCCGCCTACCTAACACCATGTTTGCCGGGCTGTTATGCTTGTCCTGGGCAGCACACTGGGGCAACACAACTCATACACTTGTAGGATCACAATCAGCAGGGCTCGCGCCCACAGGGCAGCTTTAAAACTCGGGGAAGTGTGTCCTTGAGGTCACCTCAAAGAGCCGGTGACGCTAACCTTATTGGGGGAATGAGGAAAGCGTATACAGCCAAGAGTATTTCCTATGAGAATTCTAATCTGGTCGGGTTTCTGAGTGGTGTTCCCACTAAGGGCACATTTGTTACAAATGTGCAGTATTTGATGGATAAAATCTGCAAAGGATGAGGACTCTGTCTACATCTCAGAATTAATTTTTCTTTACCTTCTATTATTAACTGATACAAGTACCCTTGAGATTCCCTCGCCTTCCTAACACCTCCACCTCAGGCTCTTAGTAAAGTCTACTGTATTAAACACTTTTGAAACATGTGCCTAATCAGCCCCGTGATTTCTGCCATTAATGTGCAGCGCGCATGGGGCGTGTGTGCCTACTTTGGAGAAAAATGAAATCCTTAAAGCAAACGGGAATTCTAGAGTGAGAGAGAGCACGCCCAACCTGTGTCCTATCTCATTAGCTCAAATTGACTGCACCCGGCATTATTCGGTTGGTGCATGGAAGATCAATAACTACGGGGCAAATCCACCCAGCTCCCCACTTTCCCACCCGACTCGAGTAGGTCTGAGGCGGATTGTGCCACTGTGATGTGTGTGCCGCAGCCCAGGCAGGCAGGTGGTGCATAGACACCATTCAAACTTGGCCTATTCAATCCCAACTCCTCTAACTCCCCATTCATGCATAGCAAAACACCATCTGGTCCTATTTTGCCTCCAGCAATCACAGCTGACCAAAAACGATAATAACAGCTGTTGCAAAACAAAAGCCAAACAAAGGGGGTGGGGGGTGGAGAAAAGGTTAGAATTGAAGTCCAGTGCTGAAAAATGCTCCATGAAGAGAAAAAGGGGAAGGAGGCCGTTCAGAGGTCTGAAGCCCGCTGAATGTACGCGGCGGCGGGCTGCTACTTAAACTTGAGATAGGAATCCATTTGTCTAGAAAGCCTTCCCACCTCTGTCAGGTGGTAATGTATCCCAGAAATTATACCGCATGAAGGCATTTAAGCTTTTGTTCTTGGAGTCGGGAACTAACGACCCCATGTCAGCTAAAAATGAAAACTCCTTATGTTCTTTCATCAGACGGCATCAGGTTAATGCAAGAAGGAGAACATGTTTAGCCAGAGTGATAAAGTAATGTGCCCACGGCAGGAGCACAGAAAAGGAAAGGTGCGTGATGGGGTGGAGGGTGGGAGAACCCCGTTAATGACCGTACACCACTTCAGAGGGAGGGAAGGAGGGAGGCCATGTACGCACCCCACTAATCAGAGACCACATTTCTTGTGCCCACTTTTCATTAGCCTGACTTATTTCTGCCTATCACAACAAAAAGCACACCAAGTACTTCCCAAGTCTCTGGAAAAGGCACCAGAATCCTACGTATGAATTGAAATACAGGTGGATGCATAATACATTAGCAAATCTTGAGAAAAATAATTTGGTACCAAGTTTGGGGGAGTCCTTTTCATGGATGCAAGCCTTTTGATGTTTTAAATATCTAGTTTTGCCTGATGATTAAGCTTTGAAACTGTAGGAATTGAACTTTTTTTTTTCCCTTGAAATTGACCATCAGTGGCTGAGCAGCATTTAATCCAATGTGATAAAACCCAAGATTTATAAAATCATTTAATAGATGTGACAACACCTGCTTCTAACTGCAAACAGTTGAAAACAGACTTCACTTGCAATTAAGTCTTATCATTAGTGACATTTTTTTTCCAAGCAATACTTCATGGGCTTTCAAAAATGACAATTACAGACCCAATACACAATGACTGTCACATGCAGTTTAGCAATTAATTTTGAAGACATTTGTCTAAAGGTTTCACAACAGAATATAAAACGGCTCTTATTGTTATGTAATGTTCGTTTCAATTCACCAAAAATCTCTTCCCGTCAGCGCTGCTGCCTGATGCTGGCAGATCCCGCTCCCCTGCAGATGCGGTTAGGCATCATTCGACGCCTGTCTGAGCACTGCTACTTGTCAACTAATGCATCTTATGAAAAGCTTCAATTTAGACATAAATTTTTCTACAGCAAGAAATCTATAAATTTATAATTAGAATCTCTTGCTGTTCAATATTTGTACATAATACAGAGGAGAGGATGATGAAATATTGAAAGCCGAATTCATTATTCATGGCCCACAACATACAGTAAATATTCTTTGAAATATACAAGAAATTCGAGGTATCCATAGCCCATTCTTTTTGAATGTCTTGCACACGGTAACTATGGACACTATTGCTCACACCCTCTTTTTTTTTTTTTTCCTTCTTCAAATTAGGATTCTGGTCAGGGTTGACACTTGCTGTTTTTAATTTTCATTTTATCATAAGCAGTTTAAGACTGTTGCCAGTGGTAATTTGCAATTTTTATCAAGACCTCTTCATTATAGCTTCTGACACGACAGATGCTGTAATTAATCATGCCAGACAACTGGGGATAGTGGTCGCACTGTTCTCAAAGAGGAGCCAGGGAAGAGCAAGGAAAGGGGGGAAGGAACGGGCACCGAAATAATTACGTGTTTTGGCTTAAGAATTAGCATTCACCCTCGGTTTTAATAGCAATAACAACACAAGCCAGCCAGCTCTAGCCCCTAATATCAGAAGACGAGTGCTTTTCCCCTGTACTGACCTTCCCCTTGCACTTGAACTACAAGATAATTGACGAAACTATTTTCAATGTTTTCTTTTGTTTTGTCTTCAAGGGCCCTGGGTGTGGGGCCATGCCAAGCGAATTCTTAGCTACGAGTATCCTTTTCCAATCGAAAATGGAAGACGAGCTTAAGCCCCAATAAAAGTTGGTGTCGTGGCCTGTTTCCCGCACCTGATATTTATTCAAGGAACCAAAAGTGAAATGTGACATATCATTTTATTTGAAAAGTGAACAGTTTCCTGGTTGTGGCATCAAAATACAGTCCACAGGTTTTACTGAAATGTGTTTATTCTATAGCAAGATAAAAGCATTTTTGTCTCAGTTAAGCAAAATACAAACAACTTAATTGCTGCTATCGTAACTCATAAAAAAGTAGAAAACAGCATAAAAACACAATAAGCAACGTAGCAATGAATGGTTCGTGTCACCAGGGTTGACGTTAAAGCCTCATTTATGAAAACTTTACAACACATGATAGGAAAACTTACAACTTTGAAAGAAAATATTTACACTGATTATTCATGGTGGCGCACCTTTTAAATATTCTACCAGTATTACATAATAAAAACTCTTGCTTTTTTTAAATCTTAACTTTTTGTAATAACTGTTTTCATTTAAGTTCATTTCCCTTTGAAAAATACAGTGTTTTTATTTTTCGAAACTTGTCACTCAAAACACAGAATATAATATTCACATTCTTTTCCTCTAATTGGAATGCGTATAATGGGCTAACAGTGGTCAGAGATATATTGTCAGGTCATATAGTGTGGTTCGGTTTGGAGAAGTCATGGCTAAAAAGTGGAAATGAGTCAATAATGGAATCTAATCACTTGCATTTTTTTTTTCTGGAGATATTTAGGAAAAAAAAAATAAGACCTTTGGCAAAAGTCTGTGATTTACATTATTTTTTTTTTCATGACAAAAAAAATGCCATCAACTATTCACGTCATACAAATGTTTGTATGAAACAGGAATCTTCATATTCAGGTAGTTACAACTGTGCTTTTGATTGTTAGGGTTTCGCGAACTCCCACAGCCTGGGAGCGCAGCTGATTCACTCCCGGAGAAACAGGGCCACGCTCGGTGACCCAGAAAGGCCAGTGGACAGTCCTCGGTGTGTCCCGGGATTCGTGGAACAGTCCGATTCACATCTTGTAGGTACGGCCTGAATAAATAAAAAGGCATCACACAAAGAGCACAGCTTCTCTTGTTTAAAAACAAAGCGGGAGAGCGTCAGCTCGAGAGGACGCCCCGCTAGCTGACGTTCTTATTGCCTATCTAATAGACACTTCAGAGGACCATGTGATCTGTTCCGTGGTTCTGCAGAACTCACACCGACTTAAGAGTCTCAGCTGCAGTTGGTTTACCCTCCACTCGTCTCCACGTGCCCATCCGTCCGCCACGCGCGTCTTCAGAAAATACTGACCTGCGGTAATACTTGAGTCTGTGCCTGGGGCTGGATTTGCGACTGGTGCTGCTGGGAGGCTGGCTGGGGGCTCCCAATGGTGGGGACGGGGGAGGTCATCTGAGAGGCGACGGGCGAGTGCTGTCGAGGCGAAGGCTGAGACGGGTGTGGCATGTGTTGCAGCTGCTGCAGCTGGAGCTGCTGTTGGAGCTGCTGCTGCAGCTGCTGTTGGCTGATCTGCTGCAGCTGCTGCTGCTGCTGCAGGTGCTGCTGCATGTGGTGCTGAAAATGCTGCTGCTGCATCTGTTGCTGGATCTGCTGATGCATCTGGTGCTGTTGCAGCTGCTGTTGCTGCATCTGCTGCAGCTGCTGCTGCTGCTGGGTCTGCACGGAAGGGCTCGCCTGGGCGGAGGACGCTGAGCCCACCAGGGTCGTGCCCAGGGAGCTGATCAGGGGGGCTCCAATGTTCGATGGCATGTTGGCCGCAATGGTGACCGATGTGACAATCTGGTTCATGGGCAGTCTCATGGTCAAGGGCTTGGGAGCAATTGACCGAGGGAGCGACTGCTGCAGAGTCTGAGGTGCTGCCGACACTGCTCCGTGTTGAGACAGTGGAGGGTTGAGGAGTAGGGAGGATGTCAGATTGGTGGACGCCAGGGTCTGCTGGACAGAGCGAATGGTCTGGGCCTCTGCTGACTCAGCGGCTGCCTGCATTTGGGGAAGAAAAGTCCCAAATATTAAAACACACACGTGGTTAAAACATTGAAGTACTTTTCAGTATGGCCACTGTGATTCATGCTTCCCTGGACGCAAGCCCTTTGTCATGTGACTTTTTAGCTTGTCCCAGAGATAGAATCCAATTCCCCACCTCTTGACCGGGGCTGGCCTTATGCCTTGGCTCTGTTCAATGGAACGTGGTAAGAGGGAGATCTCAATAGTCCTTTCCCCCTTCCACACACACCGTCTCTCAAACCTACCAGCACTGTGTGCATGATGACAGACTCATGGTCGACCCGGTTACCCTGCTCAAGAGCCAGCCAACTGCCACGGATGTGAACAGTCCAGTTCCCCACCCCTGACCCCGCACTTCCACGCTGACCGCAGACAGATGGGCTGATCCTGCCCGCCGCGCCCTTGATTGGAAGAACCAGCCAGCTAACTGGCACTCTTGGAGGTCTGTCCTTATCCTTTTAAGTCACTGGCTCTGGAGCTACTTGTTACACAGCAATGCCGCAGCAAAAGATGACAGATACACGTAGTTAAGAGCAACAGTTCTTCACCATGTAAGTCTGCACTGACCTCCCCACCAAACACTGACACTGCAGTTCAGACTGCCAGAGGACAAATCCACATCTGACCTAACAACTCCAACTTCGGGCAAGTTCACCCACCCACTTGTTCCTCAGTTTCCTTATCTACAGAATAGGGCCATATGGTATTTACCTTGTGTACAGGTTGCGAGAACTCAGTTAACGTGTTTGTGTGAGGCATGTAGAACAGTGCCTGGCCCATGGGAAGCACTTAGTAAATATGAGCAATTTTCATTAACAACTCCTGCTACCAGAAAACATCGAAGCCCTGTATCTGTGTGACTATTTTGTAATAGTGCTCAGCCGAATATAAGAACATAATTGGATTCCTTAGAGGTACTAAATTGAAGTACTTTACGATGTTAGAAATGGTTCAGTTTACCAACTATTGGCAAAGATTTCCAGAATGTACCGAAGCAGCCACAGACGAGGGAAGAGCGCTCGAAACTCACGTGACTGAATAACCTGTTACAAATAACTGATCTGGGAGTCAACACGGAGAGAAACTGCCTATTACATTTTGTACTAAAAACACAGAATTACCTCCTCAGAAACATATTTTTCACTAATGCGACCGTGACTGGAATGACTCTTCTTAAAGACTGTTTTTTCTTCTCATTCTTCACAAAACCAGGCGGCTTTGGAGGAGGGGCCATGGGGGCACCATGGGGCCATCAAGCTGATAGCCACTCTCTTCTAGATTTTTATTAGCCGGATTGAGAAAACCTACTATGAGAAGGAACCTGAGAAGTGACGTTGTATGTCTGGATAGCCACTCAATGTCAGAATAGCCCTGGCCGAGGACATCATGGATTCGTAAACTCCCGTTCGTTTGCTGGTCGTTTTGGAGCCTGGAAGTGACAGTCGAGTCACAGCAGAAGAGAGTGACTCCCCGCTCTGACATGGAAACGTAAGTTATCCTCGCATAGGATGCAGCCCTACTTGTTAGCTCCACCGTGTAGGCTGGACTCCTGCTGCCTGCCCCTCGCTCCTTGGAGGGGTGCCTCTCGCTGAGGCTCAGAGACGGAAGGCGGGCCTGCCCCACTCCTGAGGACTATCATCTGCTCCCCAATCCTCGCATTCCCGACTCTTTCAATTCCTTGCATGTGATCTGATTTTCCGCCCTCACCATCAGGGGGGCCACTCTCTGGAGGGCCTTTCCCAGGCTGCCATTCCTCTTTGGACTGGGGGGTCCCAAACCAGAACCACTTCTTCCTGTGAGGTCAGCATATCAGCAGCCGTTTCACACTTGGGGTCCCGGTTGAAATGACTCCACACTTACACCCCACAGACCACATCAGCTCCTACCAGGTCTCTGAATATAAATGCGGGGTGCCCTGAAACTGCACTCCCCTGAGGAACAGACAAACAAACAATATTTGAGATTTATTCTTACAACATCCCATCCTATTGACTTTTTGGAGTCCCTGAATTCCATTCAAAACTATTTCTGAATCCAGTTTCTAGTAGCCAAGGTGGACCTTGTTAACCTTCCCCTTCTAAGGCAGCCGAGGAGCCGATGAGCCAATCAGCCCGGCGATTTCCTTCCTGCCTGTTGAGCTGCCGGCTCTTGGCCGAGATCCATGAGTCGTCAATTACTCATGCTCTAATGCACAGAGATCACCTCTACTGCTTCTGGGCAAGTGAATGAATAAATAATCCACGGAAGAAGGACATGCACCTCGTTCCTCTATTCACTTCACTCTATCTAATTACCCGTCAGCTACACCTCAGTTCTGAATATCGATAGGCCACACTCAGTTGTTTTCTGCCTACGAGAAATCTGAGGCCAGAACTGGTATCCTGTCTTTCGGGGCGCGTCTGTCTGGGAGAGTCTCAGAAAGAGGTGTTGCCAGTGGACTATTTCCTCTTTCTGAAGACGTGGGAAGTGTCCCGCCAGCTGTCAAAGACAGGAGGCCCTCTCTGGATCTGATTCTGAGCAGCTGCCTGGGGTAGATCTGAACATAAGAAACAATTCGGGAGAAGAAGAGAAACATGGAGTAAACCCTGTCAAATGGCTTTGCCACCAAGCCTACCACAGCCCGAGGCCCTGAGGTCCTGGAGGTAAAAACAAGGACGATGACATGGAATCTCTGCTCGCCAGAGGACGTCCATCAAGATAAAAACCCTTGGCTCAATTTAGCCTCCCCCAGAGCCCCTCTAAATTCTAGGAAGGCTGAAGACAAAGTTAATTAAATGTTAAAATAATACAATGCAAGGCTCGGGCTCCTTCTGGATCAAGGTAATAATAATCTGGACTGACATTTGCTTTGGGACATTGGTGCATTTTATAATACATCAGGGCCTGTTGTATACGCTATGTATAATACATATACATGTCTTTTTTTCAGAACTGGGAGCATCATTTTATTTTAAATAATCATGAGGTTTATTTATTTATATGATGTGGAAGAATTTGGTCAAAAACGCAACCTCCCCTGTTGCAATAATGAAGCCATTGGAAAATTTATGATAGTGTCCAAAAATGCCCACATGCCTCCCAGTTTAAAAAGGAGACACTGATACGCATCTCCATCTCTGATGGAAAGAAAGAAAGAATAAGAGGCTATTTAAGATTTGTCCAAATAGCATCAACACACATCGAGAGAGATCAGTGAATCCTTTGGAAACAATTTAGATTCAGTAACTTAAATTAGTTCTATTTATCATATTTTTCATGCCATCACAGCCATGCATTCATAATGGCGACAAATCAATGTAGGAGTTACTCAAGAGGCTTTTCGGTGAAGTCTGAAGGGAGTTGCGTTTATGGTTTCAATAGTCCAGGGCCAAGGTTAGGGTTAGGGTTTTCAACATTGTAACCCTTGGAGACTGGCCGGCCCAGCACGGGCTTACCTTAGACACGAGGCTGGCCCTGTATGCAGCCAGGGCCTTCAGGTACTCCTTTTTGGCAGCTTCCGTTTTCCTTTTATACACCTGTTGAGAGATCACAGTTAGCACCACAAATGCTGAACCATCAAATAACTGTTGTACAATTTAGGTCACAAAGTAACTCACACAATTCCCATACAACACTGGTCTCTGTGGCTTTGATAAATGTAAACACACCCACACACACATCAAAACAAAACCCAGCCCCCTCCCTGGAGCACAGACTTGATGTTTACTGTGGCCAATGAGATTTCAGGTTGTACCATGGACTGCTTGAGAGTACCAGCTGAAGGCCTCATGCATGGGGAGTAAATGAAGGAAGCAAGAAGAACACACTCTGCTGCAAGCGGTTGAGATGATAGAAAGTAACAAGTATCTCCATCAATGTCTTCTTTCCCCCACACACATTTCTAAACTGTATCAAGTCCCAGAATTAAAATACCAACAACAGAGGGTGAAGACAGAATACATGGGGGCCTTCTGGACCTTGGTTTCCTTTCGCAGAGAAGAACAGCCGTAAATAGTAAAGACCGGGAGACTGCCATTAGTGAGTTACATAAACACCTCCCAGCGCGGCACACAAAGAGGCTTCTTTTTCCGACCATGACCTGATGGCTGGGTGTCGGACCAACCAAAGCACAACTGTCCTTCCCTCCAGAGTTTAAAAGGAGATGCAGCAGTTAAGTCAGACCCTTAGGGTTACATATATCTGGGGTAGAAAATCACGCAGCAACTCGGCTCACTGCAAATGGACAGGCAAATGCTACAGCTGCACCACCCCAACGAAACCAGCTGGTAAAACTGATCTCACAATTTGGGAAAAAGAAAAAAAATGAAGGGTTTTCCCTTCCCTGAACCTGAAACAAGTATTCCATGTTCTCCCTAACGGGGGTCTATTCTGCTGCAGCTATGAAAAGTTAACTCCTATTAATGGTCATTGGACTTTTGTGCCAGGAGCGAAGGGAGGACCGGCCCCCAAGGGAGTCATTTCTTCTGCACTGTGTGCAGGAGTTGATCGGGGACGGAGGAGACACGGGCCCTGAGGAAGTGTCTCCCACCAGCGTGGCTAATGTCTCAATACTTCGCACACTGCCGAGCTTTCCAATGAACCTGGAATAAAATTTCAAATGCCCGGGGAAAATAATGAGACATGCAGAGGCGGCTTCAAAGTTTGCAAACCCACCAGGACAGCGTGAGAGTTCAGAGAGATGATCAAAGGAAAGGCAGGCGGGGCGGTCCTCATCGCTTTGTAGGGCCCTTTTTGAATAAAGGGGGAGAATATTCCACGTTGTTTCAAATGAAGAGATTATCATCAAAAGTTTATGCTTGCGGGGGACTGCTTGAATTTCCTCCAACTCTCCTCTGAATGGGTTCAGAACATGCACCCTTATGGGAACTGAGAAGTCCATATAACTGGCCAGTGGCCTGGGGCCTGGGGCCATTCATTCGTGTGTGTGTGTGTGTGTGTGTGTGTGTGTGTGTGTTTTAATTCCACAGCTTAGAAAGGCCTTTGAGGGAAGCGATCATATCAAGTGAATGAATTCACTCAGAAAAGATGCATTTTATAAAAGATGTAAAGATACGTTTTAGTATCGTGGCCATGACAGAGTTTGGCCCTACCTGCTTTTGTTCCTCTCCGAGGCTGTCCCACATGGACGCCACGATCTTTGAGACCTCTCCAAAGGTCGCATTGGGGTTTTGACCTTTAATGGCCGCCTGCGTGTCTCTGAAAAACAGGGCGTACGCTGACACTGGCTTCTGCGGCTCGTTGGGGTCTTTCTTTTTCTTTTTCTTGGGAGTCTTGGGCTTCTTGCCAGAATCTGGAGCAGCTCTTTTCTCTCCAATGGCCTGCAAAGCATGAAAAACATTCACCGCCTGGAATGTATTTGCGGAGAAGGCAGCCAGACTTAGTCAGGCCCGCAATTATTCTTTTAAGGTTTTGCGAAGCATCATCAACAGATGAGTCACCACCCAGGGTGGGGAAGGGGTGAGTTTCCTTAGTTGACTGGACAGCAGAGATTAGCATTTAGAACACTGATTAATGGGATCCAGAAGTCTCTTCAATACATGTACAACATATGCTCTAAATAGCAATTATGAGGAATGAAAAGCAGAAGACTCCATACCAGGCGATGCCATGCACACCCACGCGCACACACGGCTATACATGTCTACATAAACAGAATAGTTTACATTTTCAGGGGCTTTAGAAGTAAACCTAAATAATATTCAGGATGTTGATTATATTCAGATACGGTCCCTTGCCACAGTCATATGCCATATGCACAATGGGTCTGAAATGATCTTTTTGAGTCTTATTTTTTCAGTTTACCAGAATGTTACTTTGCTAAAGGGTCTCCAGAAACTCCAATGGAAATTAGCTACAATCCCTAAGCTGGCATGATGGGGTAAGGTTATCTTTATTTTCCAAAACAGTAACTTTCTAAAGAGTAGGACATCGGGAAATGTAAAGATGTCAAAACTCCTCTAACTGAAGATAGAAAAAAAAATTGGTGCTCTTCATAAAATTAAAATCCTGTACTAGGGCAACAGTTGATCTTAAACTCACGAAGACTAAAAAGGAGACCAAGCAGATTTTTACTGGATATGGCAAACAAGCCTGTCCTGAGTAGAACTGCCAGGCAGGCGCTCCCATATATTCACACCATGAGCTCTGTGAGATCAAAACCATAGAGCCCTGGCTGGTGTGGCTCAGTGGATTGAGCACTGCCCTGCAAACCACAGGGTCGCTGGTTCGATTCCCAGTCAGGGCACATGCCGGGGTTGCGGGCTAGATCCCCGGTAGGGGGCGTGTGAGAGGCAACCACACATTGATGTGTCTCTCCCTTTCTCCCTCTCTCTCTAAAAATAAAGACAGAAATTTTTTTTCAAATAAGAAAGTAAGTTTAAAAAAAAACATAGAAATGATCAGGGTACAGCCCTCCAACCCCATAAACCGCTGACCTCCAGATTCATTGGCTACCACCACCTAGTTTCACAGATTACACACATGTCAGAGAAGCAGGCATGACTTATCAGCCTGGTTTCATCCCCCTAGATTACAATATGACTATACGGAAGGTGATTTTGCAGCTACCATCACCCAGAACACTGAAAGGTTGGACAAACTCAGTCTTCAGTTAGCCTTAGGCAAGACCAACAGAGACAGATTCAATCTGCCAACAGATCGGCTTTTAATGGCCTTGAGTCTTAAATCCTAGTTCAAATTTTCCAAGAGTATCATTACTTTCCGAATGAGGGTCATCTGGAACTTAATCCAGTTACTAAAATTCTTGGCGAGGGACTGGGTAAGTAATGTGTCTCCTGAAGGTGTTGGGAAATTGCTAGTCTACTTCTAGGTGGATTTACTGTTTGCACCCCTTGAGTGGCAACCTTATGAGGGGGTCCCAAAAAAACCCCAGAATTATCTTCTATGAATGCAAGCTTCCCCTGCTAGGTGAGTGTTCTAGGGACTCATCTGTATCAGGGTGCCAGCTGGTGGCGTTGTGAGAGGCTGTGTTTGGCTCCCGCAAGTTTTTTTTGAAAACTCTTTCAACGCACTTGCCCTTTTCAGGGTGGGTGATTACAAGCACACCTGCCCACACCGTGCTGAGTGTTCAGCAGTTTTTGACCCAAAATGGCATGACCCCTGGACCCCACACTCCCTATTCACCCGGCATTTCTCCTCAAATGATGTTTTTTGTTTCCCTGGATGCAAAAAGTCCCCAAAGGGGAACATTTTGCCCATATGGAAGAGGTGAAACAAAAAATGGCAGAAGCACTAAAAGGCATCAAAATCGATGAGTGCAGAAACTGTTCTGAGCAGTGGAAAAAAAGTCTCGATAGGTGTATTGCATTAAATGGAGAGAGTACTTTGAGAGCGACTGAAGTTTAAATATACAAGAATAAATACACAATGTTTTATAAATAAATTCCAGGGCTTTTTGGGTCCCCCTCATATACAATTACTTCACATACCTCAGATGGGGGTAAGCCGTATTTCATCTTTCCTCCCAAATGCCATCTGCGAAAACTCACACAATTCAATAAACTGTTATAGCCTCACAGTCTTTTCGTCTAAATTCTCAGAACAAGTGAGACTTCTCTGACTCTAGTTAATGAATCTGAACTTGCAAAGGAGGCAGATGCCTTTTAGACAGAGCTTCAGTGGAAGCCAAGTTTTCCTTCAATGCAAATATATTACTTGAGCCACAAGATAAAAATATATACACACACAGATTTTTCTGATTGAGTCAAACATCTATATTCTTTTCCTGGAAAAAAAAAAAAAAGCGTGGCATTATCTGCCCCAACAATAACACTCTGACCAACGGCAAGATGAAAGGCATTTCCAGGGCAGCTTTTACCAAATCAGACAAGTTCGATGGCATTCTCTGTAAAATGACATTCAAATATCGACAACTTTCAGCGTCTTTCTTGGATAAACTTCACTTGCCCTTAATCGTCATTACCTTTTAAGAACAAACCAGAAACGAAGAATCTCATAGTTTAAATAAAAGCTCAGAATTAATTCTCCTCAAGAAACTTTTTTGCAGTTGGCTCAAAAGGCTTGGGAAAGGTGAAGAAATACTTTCCCCCCAAAGAGACATAATCAACGGTAAAGTTAACCTTCCTTTCTCAGCTAAGCTGCTGCAAAGATAAACCGGGTTCCTTGTCTTTACATAAACCCCAGACCCTCGAGTAAAAGGAAGCAAACTTAAGAATCACAGAAAAATTCCTGTGGAGACCAGACAATTTCAGACTGGCACCGAGGTATTGAAGCCAGTGGAAATGGGAGTGACGTGAAAGGCGTCCATCTGAAAACTGCGTGATGACCATTGGTGACTTAGCTGTGCCTTGCCACCCCTTGAGTTTCTTGCATCACTATTTTTGACCTACCTGACTCGAGTCCTTGAGTGAGCAGGGGCTGTTAGGGCATCCGCCTGCCCTGGGTCCAAGGGGAGCTGAGAGGGTGCCATCCACCAGCAAACCCTGCTTGAGATCCCAGTGACCCGACTCTCCCTTCCTCCCTTCATCCTCTCGGGCTTCTCCAGCTTCTCTTCTTCCGCTTACTACTTAAAATAAAAGGTGCTCAGGGTTCTGGCCTTGCCTTGCTCCTTGGGCACTCTGACAAATTCTGTATTTCCACGTCTTCATGTTTATGTGCTCCTGGCCCCAAGTCTATAGATCCCTTCACAATGAACTGAGTTCTCGACTCAAATAGAAGCATCCCAAATTCAACCCATGCCAAACTCTTCCCAATGGGGAAAAAGTGACATTCCTGTGTTTCTGGAGTGATCCTCTCATTTACTGATATTCATGCTGGCTCTCAAACTAAAATCCAGTGTATCTTCCATTTCCTTCCAGCTCCAGTGGGTCGGCAAACCTTGATGATTCTCCCTCTTGAACGTCTCACTAATCTGGCACCTCCTGTCCACTCCTTCCTTTGCTACAATGAAACACTTCATAAAAAGCGTCTTCTCCCTGGGCTGCTTTTCCCCGGTCCCTCCCCTGTAATGCATTCTATACCTAGCCAAAGTTATCTTCCTACAGCACAGATTTGCTTGGGCCATCCCATCATGGAAGTAATTAATCAGCTCTCAACTACCCATGGGAGAGGGGCCAGTACATTTCGGCCGTTTCTTTCTGCAGCTCCTCTCTTTCCTCCCCAATATCAAACTGTTCATGATACCCATAAATTCGACTGCACTTCCAGCACTCTGTCTACCAGGATGCCAGCCTCTCTCTTCTGCCTCACAAACTTTTATGTATCCTCTTAGACCTCACTCAAATATCACCTCCCCGATAAAGTCATGCTAAGATCGCTCTCCCAAGCAGAATGTCAGGACGCCAGAGACATCGATGACACCACTCAGGGACTGCAGCTCCATGTCACCACGCTCTTCATCCCCAGTGGGGAGTTCCATGCATAGTGACCCCTGCCTAAGTCTTTATACCCCCAGCACCAAGTACAACGCCGCACACAGTAGGTGTACCACACACAATTAACAAAGGAGGAATGAGCAACTGTGGACCGAGAATAAGTGACTTTAGTAAAACAGGACGCCTTTCCAGGCATTCAGAAAAGGCATGCCTGCAACTAAGTTGTATTTCAAACTATATGTAGTTAAATAATCTATGTTTTTTCATGCCAAAAGCAAAGGTGTAAGATGGTTAGAACTTAATCAGTGGTAAACACCATTGACTGTGCAAGGCTGTCAAATGGGGCGGCAGTTCGGCCAGCTAACTGGAGGAAAGCCATCCACGTGGCCATTGACTTAGACCCGGGGTGCGTGCGGGATTCTGATCGATTGCAGGCCCCCCTTAGCACGTTCAGAAAATCAGGCCTGCCACAGTTATATGACTCACACCCAGCTCAATGCCTCACACCCAGCAGGAGAAGCCAGATCTCCCAATTTCTGGTTTGAAAACACATTACACAGAAAAGAAGCAGAAGACTGAAGAAAAAAAAATTAATTATCATAAATTGAAATGCTACTCCAAATCCCCTAAGAGAAAGAAGATGAAACCATGAACAAAGGTCAAAGACACGAGCATGGGGTGGTCCCGGAGTCTCTGGCTGGTCCCGTCCTTAGCCGTGAACTTACTCTGCCGGATTCATCGCCATCCTCTTCGTTGATGGAGCTGGAAGGGGAGGGCGTGGCCGATTTGCTCGCTGGCGGCGAAGGAGACGTGTGGGGCAAACTGGCTCCTCCCAAGTTCAAGCCCAGCTGGGCGCTGAGCTGGGACTGGTTGATGGTGGTGAGCTGGGCAGGGGGCATGATCCCAGAGCGGGCAGCGTCGGTCATGTGGACGATGGACCTCATGATCAAGGAGGGGTCCTGGCGGTACTGGGACACCTGCGTGTGGCTCTGGTCCTGAAAAGGCAAAAGCAACAGAGGACACTCCTTTAGATTCCCCGCACACACGTCAGGGAAGGGGGGCGAAAGGAGACGACTTCCGATTATAAAATGAAGAAGCCACTGGGATGTGAGGGACGACACGGGGACTGTAGTTAGCCACACTGCAGGGCACGTCTGAAAGGTGCCAAGAGAGTGGACCTTACGAGGACTCACTGCAGAAAAGCACATGCCCGTGACTGTGTATGGCTGCGGTGACTCATTTACATATCATGAAGTGACTTGCGGCGGTGATCATTTTATAATACGTACAAGTATCAAATCATCAGGTTGTGCGCCTGAAACTATTACTAATGATAGGTCGATTATACCGCAATTTCAATAAATCAATGAACTTCTAACGTTCACCGTCCCTCAGACAGAGTTCACCTGTTGAGATTCTGACAGGTCTGACCTACGCCAGGACCGTGATCTCCATTAATTTACTAACTCTAAGGACCCATGCCCAAAAGGTGAAAGGTCAAAAGCACAAAGCCCCCATTATGCAGCCTAGTCTATTTCACTAGAGAAGTGTCCCTGGATGACTTTTAGAAAATAGCTTAAAGAGACTATTAGCAAAGGAAAGAGCAACTTCCCACTCTTGCTTCTTATTAAGGAAACCAATGACAAGGGAGGGGGTGAAGCAGGCAGAGGCCTGTCCCTCAGGCTCCCCGGCAGCTTGCGGTCCCCCTTGTTCAGTGCTGCTCTGGACCCAGCTCAGTGAGCAGAGACCCGAGCTCTCTCTTATCCTTCCCGGGGGGCCTCTGCCGTGGGCTGGGCAGGCACACGGCACCCACTGCTGGCTCGGGGCACCCTCTCTGCTAGCCCCTCTGCGGGGACCCAGAGGGTCCCTCCCATTCTGCATGACAATGTCCATGGCACCGGAAGTCGTTCAATGTCTTTAGGATTGGGTAGCCCTGGTTTTCATCTTAAACCTGTTTTTGTTGTTGTTGTTCAACCCACCATGACTGAAGGTACTAATGGATTTTTAGAAATATGTATAAAGAGGCCTTGACTGGTGTGGTTCAGTGGATTGGGTGACGGACTGTGAACCAAAGGGTCGCCGGTTCTATTCCCAGTCAGGACACATGCCTGGGTTGCAGGCCAGGTCCCCAGCAGGGGGTGCGCCAGAGATAACCACACATTGATGTTTCTCCCCCTCTTTCTCCTTCCCTTCTTCTCTCTAAATAAATAAATAAATAAAATCTTCAAAAAAAAAAAAGGAAAAGGAAAAAGAAATATATATAAAGAGGAGGCCAGATCATCAGAATTCACTTCTTGGGAAGTTACTGCCTTCTGTTTTTGGCAGTCATCTGAAAGGTTTTAGAATTGCTGTTTCTTTTTATTTTTTTAATTCCAAAGAATCAAAAAAATGAAGACATGCTTTCAAATGACTTACTTTAAGGCTTGTCATTTAAAGTGAGTCTGTGGTTGTATTGAAACCAAATTCTCTTGACTCTCAGTGACCCAGAATCTAATTTTATACGCAAGCCTATGGATTCCTAACCGGTTCTCTTTTGAGTCTTCCTGAAAAGGCTGGGTTTTGCCCTTTAAAGAAACAGATAAACTGTAAATAACCAAGTTGGAACATTTGGTTTTATGATATTGAGTACCTAAATGCCACTAAATAAAAAACCATAGCTATCAATAGGAAACTATTGAATAACTATGATCTACCACACTGCAAAGTATCAGGAAGCTTTTTAAAGTAATGAATTAGATTTACATGTATGGACCTAGAGCAGGGCATCTCAGTCTTGACTCTTAACACATCAGACCAGAGACGTCTGTGTCATGGGG
>PVJI01017513.1:0-35353 GCA_004026765.1 Micronycteris hirsuta
GAGCATTTGAGGAGGGCTCAGGACTGCACAGTAGTGGCCACAGACATGAGAGGGGCTCACCAGGTCACCCTCACTACTGGGCAGGGGCTGCAGCCCGAACCCAGGGGACTTGGGCCCCCATTTGGGGTGCAGGCAGCAGTGCCTCTGGCCTAGCCGCCGGCCGTGGGTGCCGGCACAAGGCCCTCGCCCGCAGAGGCAGCGCCTGTGAAGGACAAAATGGGAAGCGCAGCCAGGCCAGCTGTGGCTGTTACCTACCTGGCCCATGGAGGCGACAGTGCTCCCTGCTACCCACCTCCCTGCCACACCTCCTGTGGGCTGGTCCAGGAGGACAACCGCTTCCCCTGCTTTTTGGCCAAAGCTCAGAGAGGTCAAGTGCCTTGCCCGAAGTCACCCAGGTCAGGTGGCAGAGCTGGGATCAGCTTTTTCATCGAGGGGGCTTCTGGGGAAGCCCCTGGGAGGTAAGTCCTACTTTCCCTAGGGTCTCCCTACAGGCGACGGGGCCCACAGACAACCAGAAAGGATGACATTCTGATGCTCCTGCCTGCTGTGCTGCTATTCCCAAGCCCTGCCCTGGCAGGGCAGCAGGCAGGGGGCCCTTCACCGCAGACCTGCCAGACCACTCCTGGAAAAGAGCAGCTAAGGACAGCCGCCCAGATAAGCTCAAGTATCTGCTGAGAGGCTGGTGTACTCAGGAGCCCTAGTTGGGGGAGGCTCTGCCCCTCCTTGCAAGGGCCCTAGCCCCTCCTTGACCTGGTTCTGGCTCTCTGGGGCTGCCAGCCCTAGCTGCCCTTCTACTCACAGGCAGGCTAGAAAAAGGCTCCCACCCCAGGGGGCAGGCTTCACAAGCTGCAGGAGCTGGGGGTGTCCCCACCGCCTCCCAGCTCCCCTTGCATGAGTCCCAGAGAAGCGATGGGGTTGGGGAGTATAGAGAGATCATAGGTCATGCCTTGGTTTCTGGGTTGGCTGGGCCTGCTGCTAGGGCCTCAGCAGCCCTAACTCTGGGCAAAGCCTTAGAAAACAGCCGCCATGCCTGGCCCAGGGTCTGTCTCCACACAGTGATCCTGATGACAGGATGCCAGGCCTGGACCCAGGAAATGGATTCCAGGAAGGGGTTCCTCCACCCCAGCTCCTCCCCATTCCCCTAGCCCATTCTTCCTCTCCCTGGGTCCCCCTGCCTTCACAATGCCACTGCAATCCGCCCACGCTTATTCCAGAGCCTCCTGCTCCTGCCCTGTCTACCACCTCGTGACTTTGCAGATGTTGTTCTTCTGCCAGGAACACACTTTAGCCTCCCCCCCCACCCCGGCCCCCTTCGGTTCTGGGCTGAGTTATCCCTTCCTCAGGAAGTCTTCCCAGATGCACACCCCACCCTGGTTCTACCCCACCAGTAAGGATCGCACAGCATCTCTCCCTCAGGTAGCACAGACCCCAAGTCTGTCCCTGACTCCATAACTAGAGCCCAGCACAAAGTAGGTGCTCAGCAAATGGGAGCTCCTCCCGCTGGTGCTCATCTCAGGGCGAGGCAGGCCTGGCTCAGTGCTGGGAGCACCTTCCGACCCTTTGGGCTGAGTTGTAGATGAGACCTGAGCTGGGCTCACAGGTCACAGGAAGTGGGGAACCCTGAGAGCGGTCAGCAAGGGGGAGAGCTGGTCCCACCCTCCTTGTGGGGACATGCCACTCACCGATGCCTGACACAGTACCCCAGGCTATAGCCATGGCCAAGTGTGCCATTTTGGGCCCGACGCCTGGCAGTGCCACCAGCTCTGCCACAGACGCGGGGATGTCCCCGCCATAGTGCTGCTGCAGGATGGCACTGGTCTGCTTGATGTACTTCACCTTGGTCTGAAAGATGGGGAGAAGGGGGGATCAGTCCTGGAGGTCCAACCTGGAAGGACAAGGCCAAAGAGGAACCACAGGTCCCCAAAGCTGCTTGTCACCTGCCCAGGATGTACACAGAGGCACCTGCTTGCTCCTGTCCCCCCATGAAGTAAAAATGAACCAAGGGCAGCAGGCGGCCTGAGGGAGGCTCCATGCAGGCATGGACCCTGCCCTCCCACCTGCCTGGGCCAATAACATGCCTGTGGTGTCCAGCTTGGGTTCCTCCTGGCCCCATTATTACCCCCAGAGGCCAGGCAGGCTAAGCAAGGCCAGCCACGCCAGGAGCTGGGTTCAGCAGCACCTGGACCTTCAGGAAGGAAGGCTGGAGCCTGGGGTTCCCTGCTAGCCGCCAGGCCAGCTGGGTGGTTCCCATCCTGTGCCTGGGCAGACAGGGCTATTTAAAACCCATCTGACACACTGCAACCCACACCACTGCCTAGGGGAAGCAGCCACACCCGCCCAGCTACTTTCACCAGATCTGCCCACGCGAAATCCTGTGCTGTGGCCTCTTGGGACTCTGGAAGGGAAGGGGTGACACACTCCAGGGAGGCTTAGAGTAAACAAAGGGAAAGATGGGTGGGCAGCCTCAGCGAGTAGAGGAAGGGCCAGGCTGCTGGGCGGGGAGGTGGAGGAAGGAAGGGGTGGGCTGCAAACAGGAAAGGCCAAGGAGCTCCAGGGCCCAGACTCGAGGCCCCACTGCCTGGCCCACTGTGGGCTGCTCGGAGGGCCGGGGGGCTCCAGTGAGAACTCACATCCATCTACACGCCTGTGACCAGCAATGTCCAACCTGGCCTCCTGCACCCCCACAGCCCCTCTCAGCCACCCGATGTTTTTTCCAGGCCAGGGGCAACCCCGGCCACATTCACCGCAGGCCGGGCTCACCCTCCAGAAGCCCACAGGGTAGATGAGTCTGCCCAGCGTGACGTCGTCTGTCTGTAGGATGCTGTCCACTGTCAGGCCCCGGGCCTGCAGCCGCTTCATGGCCCCCGATGTCACCTGATCTTTGGTCTGGCTGGAGAGCATCAGTGACAGCAGCACCTGGTACCTCCGCACCTGCTCTCAGTGACAGGGACGAGAATGGTGGTGGGTCCTGGGTGCTCACTATGGGCCAGGCCCCAGCCAAACCCTTTACCTCCCTGGGAACGTATGGGCTGTCAGCCTCCCACCTGCCCTGGCCACTGGGGGAGGCGTGTGGAGTCTGGCCTGGGCCTGCTTTTCATCTATAACATGGGGACAATGACAGCACCCGCTTCCAGGAATCACGGCGAGGCTTAATGAGTCGTCACTGCACGTAGCCGTGCACCTGGCGCAATGTCAGTGCAGCAGCCCCCGGCTGTGTACTGTCACTGCCCCGTGAACGATGCTACCACCCACTTGACACACAAGCAAACTGAGGCCCAAAGAGGCATGTACCTAAGTCAGCGGCGGCGGCAGAGCTGGGATTAGAATCACGCTGGTCAAAGGACCAGGCTCCAGGCCAGGGAAGTGCAAAAACGTCTTTCTCTATGAGCAAACTTATTGAACGCCCCTTATGACCCAGCACTGTGCTGGCAGCAGTCAGAGCGCCAGGCCCCACAGGTACCCCTGACCTGTGTGTGGAGTGGCCACAGTAAAGCAAATGAGTTTGCCCAGTGCTTTGGGCCTCAGGGGTGCATCTTCTTAGGGTGGTGTCAGCCAAGAGCTGTCAGCTGTCAGGTTGTGCCCTGCCACAGGCCTGAAAGGAGACAAGCATCTTGTTCAGAAGGGGGTCACCAAGCAGATGGGGCCCCTGCCTACCTTTGGGGGCGCTCTGGGATCATAGCAGTGCTCAACCCCCAGCTGGTCCACAGGTGCATCCTTCCCACTCCGCATGGTGCGGATGTTTGCCAGCTGCTGCTGCCAGTCCTGAGGCTCCCAGCTTGGCACGTTGAGCGGCTTGGTCCCCTCTCCTTTCTCACCATCTGAGGCCTCATAGGCCACGTTCAGGCTTTGGGCCTTCCGTTGACGCTTCACAGGGCGGTAGCTTTTCTTTTCTTCTGCAAAAAAATGCCACTTGGTCTTTTCAGTGGGGGACACAGGTAAGGATAAAGTGTTGCTCTGCCTGCTCTCTCAGCTCTCATCATTCTTTCCTTTAATAAGCGTCCATCATCTACTACACCTGGGGGTGCTCTGTCCTCTGTAGCATGTACCCCAGGGCAGGTCAGCCTTCCTTGTGCCACGCCCCCCCCAGTCTAAGTTACCACACCAGAACTCTGGTAACAGCCTCCACTATTACGCCCCCTAATCTAGTCTTCACACTGTCAGAAAGAATTCTGTAAGACCAAAATTTGATTGTGTCACTTCCTGTTTAAAAGTCCTCATTGACTCTGGCTGGTGTGGCTTAATGGATTAAATGCCGGCCTGGGAACCAAACAGTCAATGGTTTGATTCTCAGTTAGGGCACATGCCTGGGTTGTGGGCCCAGTCCCCAGTGGGGGGGGGGGGGGTGTGAGCGACAGCCATGCATTAATGTTCTCTTCCTTTCTTTCTCTCTCCCTTCCCGCCCCGACTCTCTCTTAAAAAAAAAAAAAAGCCTTCATTGGTTTTTTTTTGTAGTCATAATGAACTCCAAACTCTGTCCTGGCATCAAAGCTCCTGCCTACCTGGCTTGACTTGCCACCTGCACCAGTTCCCCCAGCACAAGTTCCTCCCATCATGCTTCTGTCCTAGAGGGTCTCCTGGACTATCCCTGGGGTTCTTGGGTGCCTATGGGAATCCCTGTCTGTTCAATCCTGCAGACATCACCGTAGGACAAGTTGCTGAGGCCCTGTCGGTCTCCTTCACCGCTCAGGCCCGTAGTCCTTAAGGGCTACAGGATAAACATAATAAAGGTCATGCCCCTTCCGGTTTTCTCTCAGAGGCACCCTCTAGCAATGGGAGAGGACTTCTGGCTAGGGGTATCCTGGGCACCTGACCTCTCTGAGAGGTAAGCAGCCATGAGAACAGGGCCAGTCTGCCCCACAGATAGCTTCTCACAAGTGGAACATACAGGGCAGGCTAGTGGGACGGGGAAAACGTCCTTGTTCAGGACAAGGCTGTGAGGAGGTGTGAGTGCCCGGGACCAGCCCCTGTGGACCCTGTCCGTTTCTCTTGGAAACAGGGCACTAGGAGGGAACGCAACTGCACTTAGGGACGAAGAACTGCCCCGCTGCTGCCAGGTCCCCCGCGTTTGGCGTCCGGGTCCCAGCCCGCGCGGCTCGGAGCCCTCGTGGGCACTCCGAGACCCCAAGCCCCCAGTCCCTTGCCGTCCCTCCCTCCTCGCCTTCCTTTCCCCAGCCCGGTCGTGGCGCTACCTGTAGACGCCTCTCCTCCCCTTTGGATTGGAGCGGCCTCCTCCCCACTCCCCAGGGACCTAGCCCCAGGTCCCCGGCTCTGGCTGCGGGTCAACATCCTCAAGCCCGCGTAATTCATGCCGAACTCCTGCGGACTACACATCCCGGCGGTCTTCGCGGCCCTGTCATGTGACTCAACACTCACCGGTCTTTCCGACAAGGGACGCTCAGAACTACGACTTCCAGCAAGCCGTGCGGCGGCCGAGGATCACCTGCTGCGCGAGTGCGTACTTCCGGCGGCAGCTCGTAGATTTGGGGGTGTGCTCCCGGCTCTGCGCCTGGACGGCCCGGCGCGCTGCGGCCGCGGCTCTGAGTGAGTGGCCTGCGGCGCCTCGACCGCGGTGTGGTGCGACCCCGACGGGGCTGAGGGGAGGCAGCCACGCCTGGCCTACTCGGTGATGAGGCGGCGGGGCGAACCCCGCAGTGTCCCGGGTCCGAGTCTAGGCCGCGCCCACCTTAACCTGACCCTGGGGCTCCAGGCACTCCTTCGTTTTAAGTCAGGGCGGGTGAAAGGAGGTCCCTGCTTCCGCGCCCCTGCGATCTCCTTCACATTTGGAGGAGAGAGATGGCTAACGTCAAGGCTTCCTGGGCCCCGCGGCTACTGTTCCTTCACCCCCAATTCTCCCTCATCCCATGCACTGAGTCAGGGGCGGCCGCCTGGCGTTTCCCAGGTTTATTTTTGGCCAGGACAACTTGGCTGCGGTTGAGTTCTCCCCAGGATCCATGGAAGGAAAGGTGCCCATCAGAGAGCTAGGGTTCCCTGGTGGCTGTAGGTCCGCAAGGCAGCTGTATGGAGCTGTTTCTGAGATCTCTATGCCTGTTTCCTCCGCGCAAAGGAGTCCCAGGGTGCGTCCCTGCCCGCCATGGCCAAGCCAACAAGCAAAGATTCAGGCTTGAAGGAGAAGTTCAAGATTCTTTTGGGACTGGGAACTCCAAGACCAAATCCCAGGTCTGCAGAGGGCAAACAGACGGAGTTTGTCATCACAGCGGAAATCCTGAAAGTGAGTGAGCTGCCCGTGTCTTCCCTGCTGGCCTCGTGGGAGGTGCGAGGAAGGCTGGGTTTGGTCTGTCAACAGGTGCTGTGGGAGATGGGTCGCTGGGACAGTCTGCACGGGGCTGCTGCCTCCTGTACCACGGAAGCTTACATATCTTTTCTGGAGATTCAGGAAGTCAGAATCTTGGTGACCTGGTTCTGCACATGAGTTAGTATTCAGATGTTGATGCAAGAAAACCTGTTTTACGAAATGGGGCCTGAATTCCATGGTCTCCTCTGGTGATTAGGTTTATGGACAGGTGTATCCAGTAACTTGTGAGTCCCTGTGAGAAGTCTTTATATTTTGTCTTTGTTTGAATTCCCCTACCACATTCCTGACACCGTGCTTTGTGTATAAATGTCGAGGTTTTGCACTTTCAAAGTGTCCCAGTCACAAACAGCCAAGATGTATGTTCATCTGGTGAGTTGCCCCTTGAGTAACACATACTTGAACTGCACAGGTCCACTTAAAATCAGTTGGTTTTTATTTATTTGTTTATTTTTAAAAAGATTTTATTTATTTATTTTTAGAGAGAGGGGAAGGGAGGGAGAAAGAGAGGAGAGAAAGAGCAATGTATGGTTGCCTCTCACATGGCCCTCACTGGGGACCTGGCCTGCAACCCAGGCATGTGCCCTGACTGGGAATCGAACCGGGACCCTTTGGTTCCCAGCCCGCGCTCAATCCACTGAGCTACACCAGCCAGGTTATTTTTGTGTTTTAATTGAATTCATTGGTTAATAATATTATATAAGGTTCAGGTGTACAATTCTGTAATACGTCATCTGTACATTGTATTGTGTGTTCACCACCTCAAGTCAAGTCTCCTTAAATGCAGGTTTTTAAAACCCATTTGTAAGTGGACCCTCACAGTTCAAATCCACACTGTTCAAGGGTCAGCTATAGAGTGTGATGCATCCACATAAAGGAGTATTACTGTCAATAAAAGGAATGTTGCAACGTGGATGAACATTGAAAACATGCTAAGAGAAAGAAACCAATCACAAAGGCCCACATAATGTATGATTCCATTGATACGAAACGTTAAGAATAGGGAAAGCCGCAGAGACAGAGAGCATTTGCCGGGTGGACAAAGTAGTGGGAAGTGACTGCTAAAGGGTATGAAGTTTCCTTTTTTTTTAAAAAAAGATTTTATTTATTTACTTTTTGAGAGAGAGGGAGGGAAACATCAGCTGGTTGCCTCTCATGTGCCCCCAACCGGGGGACCTGGCCTGCAACTTGGGCATTTGCTCTGACTGGGAATCAAACTGGTGACCTTTCAGTTTGGAGGCCGGTGCTCAATCCATTGAGCCACTCCAGCCAGGGCGAAGCTTCCTTTCGAGGTAATGAAAATGTTCTGTAATTATGGAGGTGGTTGCAAGCATTGTAAATACACTAAAAAATGAATTATATGGTTTAGAATGATGAGTTTCATGTGATGTGAATGTTATCACAAAAAAAATTATGCATGCCCTGGCTGGTGTAGCTCAGTGCATTGAGCTCGGGCCTGTGAACCATAGGGTTGCGGTTCAATTTCCAGTCAGGGCACATGCCTGGGCTGCAGGCCAGGTCCTCAGCAGGGGGCGCACAAGAGGCCACCACGCATTGATGTTTCTGTCCCTTTCTCGTTCCTTTCCCTTCCCTCCTTCCCTTCCTTTCTCCTCTAAAAATAAATAAATAAAATCTTTTAAAAAATAAAAATAAAGCAATGCAGTGATGGGAGAAAAGTCTGTTCTCACTCAGCTGGGATGGAGTAGTAAACTGGTAATTCCTCGTTTCAGAAAGGTCTGCTGCAGGTCTCCGGAGTGGGAAATACAAGTCCAGTTCTCAGCGTGGTCAGCGACCCGCACTGCAGGAGACCTGTCGCCTAAGCACAGGTCCCTTTTCCTTCTTTTACCTTCTCCAGGAGCTGAGTGTTGAATGTGGCCTCAGCAATCGCATTCGTGTGATAGGGCAGATCTCTGAAGTGGCAAAAACGAAGAAATTTGAAGAGGTAGGTCCATCTCAGTGGGGCTACTGGAGGGATGCGTGTGAGCTGTTCGGAAGCCTGACTTGGCTCTTTCTAGGAGTAGGGTTGACAGTTAACCTTGCTAATGAACTAGTACGCCACTTTAGGGGGTTTGATTTTCATCTTAATTACGGGGAAACCTGGAAATGCCCTGAGCACAAACCCGAGGAACCAGCCATATGTGGAGGTGGGCAGCAAAGGGATTAAAGCTTTTCTAGCAGATCTGAGATGGGGTTTATAGTGGTTTACAGGAATGAACATTTACTTGTCCTCTTGTTATGGATTTGGGGGAAGGCACAATAGAGGAGTGTCAGGGAAGAGTGTGGTCTCACAGAGAACAATTCAGGGCACACCTGTCTCAGTGTCTTTTTGGGAGAGGTGGTTGGTAGTTTCGAGTGGCCTTGCAGATATGTCTGCACAGATACAGACATATTTATTTCAGCCAACTGTTTCCAGGCTCTCTCCTGACGTCCTGTGGACAGAGTGGGAAGTTATCATTACAGCACTTCTCTGCTCTAGTCTCACGCAGCCCTTGTGTGAGTGACTGGGGGTGGCGGGGGAGACGTGGACCTCACACAGATCTGCCAAAGGGGAGAGTCACCACTGCATCCTCAGCAGCCCATCTGAACCATGCAGGCTGCACATGACCAAGGACAAGTGTGACAATAGGCACCTGCGTTCATGAAGTTGCCTGTAAGGGCACAGAAAGGTGAGGTGAGCTGAGCTGCTGGTCCTGTGGATAGACGGCTAGGCCTGAGAGGCTGGGATAGTCTCCAAGCCCAGTGTCTGTTTTGTTGCGGCTTTGGTTGCATCCATAGGAGTATCGTAGATAGGACAAAGGAAGTGAAAGTTTTAGTGTATCCTGAGTTGGTCAGAATGTTGGTCAGACATCTAAAAGACATTTTAGTCCTGCCGCTAAGAGTGAGAGAGAGCTCAGGAAAGGGTGAGTGGTCTGAAAACCCTGGTTGAAGGGAGTCTGGGGTGGTTAATGTGGAGAAGGGAGGGTGACGAGAGAGACTGATGTTGGGTAGCTGTAGGGCACAGGAGCCAGGTCTCCCATGGGCTAGGTGGACTTAGAGGAGGCAAATTCCAGAAGCTTGCATGGAGTTCTTGGCAGGTCACGCAGGGCAGCAGAGGTGGGGCAGGGGTGTGGTGCGGAGTGGTCCATGGCTGGGCTAGTGTGTTTAATATATTTAAAAACTTTTTTATTATATATATATATTTTAAAATACTTCTTTTTTATAGAGAGGGGAAGGGAGAGAGAAAGAGAGGGTGGAGACATTGATGTGAGCCAGAAACATAGATTGGTTGCCTCTCGAATGCATCCTGACCAGGGATGGAACCCCCACCCAGGCATGTGCCTTGACTGGGAATTGAACTGGCAGACTTTCACTTTGCGGGATGATGCCCAACCAACTTAGTCACACTTGTCAGGGCTAATATATTTTTAAAAGTTTTTTATTTATTGATTTTTAGAGAGAGAGAGAAACATTGATTTGTTGTTCTACTTATTTGTGCATTTATTGGTTGCTCTTTGTATGTGCTCTGACTGGGGACTGAACTTGCAACCTTTGCGTATCAGGGTGATGCTCTAACCAACTGAGCTGCCCAGCCAGGGCTGGGCTGGTGTGTTTACAGAGAGGGAAGCCAGGGGTGAATTTCTGAGTCAGGCTGCAGGCCCAGGGACCACTGTGGTGCTTCTGGTTATGAGACTTTTTCCCACCAGGGTGAGGAAGCTGTAAGGTGGACTCCCTGTGATCTCTGGAGGCAGCCGGGACAGCATCTCTCCCCTGCATGCCTTTCTCCCTCTTCTAGCCTGTGGCCTGACGAGGGTTTTAAAGTAGCTTGGAGCTATTTTGTCAGGTTCATGGTCACTGTGGGCTGTGACAGGTCCTCGAAATGTGGGCTTTAGTGGCACAGGGTCTAAGTCAAAAGACCCTGTTGTTCTGCTCTGCCCTTTGCTCTCGAGTTGAGGGGGCCAGCACACCCTGATCGCTGTCCCCTCTTTGCTGGTGGCAGCATGCAGTGGAAGCTCTCTGGAAGGCTGTTGCAGACCTGCTGCAACCGGAACGGCCACCAGAGGCCCGGCACGCGGTGCTGGCTCTCCTGAAGGCCATCGTGCAGGGACAGGTAAGGGGTGTCTGCCCAGGCGGAGCTGGGATGGGTGTGTGGGATGATGTTGGGCCACCCACTGACAGCTCCTGCTGGTCCCACTTGGACTCTTGTCTTTGGTGAGGGCACCAGGCACGAGCTCTGTGGTTCCCAGGGGCTCTGCAACTGGATGGCCTGAGTGAGCATCCTGGAATCGCCTCTCGTATCAGTATGACCCTGGGCAAGTCGCTGGAGCTCCCCCCTGAGCCTCCGCCTCCTCACTTATAAAAGTGCATGCCCATGACACCTTCCTCCTCCAGCATGTTTTAGGGAGTAAATGAGGCAGTTTATGCAAGATGATGAGAACGGCCCCTGGCATGAGTGAGCTGCTGACTTGTGCCGTTGTTCTTGCTGACCTTGCTCCCCTCTCCCTGGGCCGCTGCCTGTGCTCAGCGCTCTGGCCACACTCGTCTCTACTGTTCCCAGACTGTCGCCCTTCCCGCCCAGAAGGCTCTCTGCCCCACCCCTTCCCCATTTACTCTGCTCCTTTGCACCCAGCCGCCACAGTGCGGTTAGACATGGTCTACATTGTTGTCGTTCTGTGAGCACAAATGTGTCCACTCTGGGCTGTGAGTGTGGTGGGAGCGGAACCGCACTGTCCCTACTGTGCGCCCACACTCCTGGGTACATAGTGAGTGTTCCACACACACTGGTCAGCCAATGACCAGTTCATCTGTTCCCTACCCTGAGCCGCTTCGATGTTGCCAGTCTGTTACCCACAGCCAGTTCCTGTGGGAAGGAGAAGGGGCCCCAGAGTTGGGGGCTTGTAGCCTGTTGCCCTTCCTGGACTTCTTACAGCTGCTTACAAAGCCCAGTAAGCCAGGGGGTCCTGGGAGGACTGCTGACCTCGTGGTTTTGTCTTCAGGGGGACCGCTTGGGTGTTCTCAGGGCCCTCTTCTTCAAGGTCATCAAGGATTACCCCTCCAATGAAGACCTCCACGAAAGACTGGAAGTTTTCAAGGCCCTTACGGACAATGGGAGACACATTACCTACTTGGAAGAAGAACTGGGTGGGTGCCACACCGGGTGTGAGGTTTCTCTGGCCTCGGTGATCAAATTTAATCTGGGATGTGGAAGGCCACTGGGTCCCTGAGGGAGTACTGCAGTTTGCAGGAATGGCCTGCAGAGGGCGCGGCACTGTGCAGCTCTGCTTACCTGTGTGAAACCTGGATCAGCCACCTGAATCTCCTGGGGATCTTGTTAAAAATGCAGAGTCCTGGGTTTCACGCCAGACATGCTGGCTCAGAACTCCTGGGGAGTGGGGCTGAGATGTGCATTTGAGGCGGGCAGGAAGTGATCTGAGCTCTGTTGTAGGAAGAGTAGGCTGCTGACCGGGCCATCAGGCTTAGCCTACAGGTAAGGTTACCCAGAGTGCCCTGAGGTTTCTGCAGGGCCGGGCCACCTTACTGTGTCTGCCTCCTCGCCCTCTGTGCCCAGGCCTGGCCTCCAGCTCTCCCCTTTGCTGACCTTCCTCCTTGTTATGACTGTATGAGGTTTCCGTGAGTTGAGATACCGTGTCGCCGATGAGGGGGGAAGAGGAAAGAGGAAGAAGAAGTAAATCTGACTAATGCCTTGTTGTCTGTTGCCCAGAAATGGGCCTCAGCTGTTGGTTTGCTTCCAGGACAGGTGCTGGCAGGGCGCCATGGTCAGGTTTTCTAAGTTTACTTGGCTAGCACCCAAGGGTTACTCATGTCTTCTTTAAGAGATTCTTTCTGGGGTTAGGGGGCCAGGAATCTGCCTCCTAAATGTGTCCTGGTGATGCTGGCACCCCTAGTATTGTGGTCAGGGCTCCGAGCATCGGGTGCACATGCGCTGCCGCCGCCTCTCAGCCCAGATCTCCCTCAGTGCATCGGGCGTTGGTGAATTTGAATTGCAGAGTCCATGGCATACTGACCTGCTCGGGCTCCAGCTCAGCCACCCTCGGCCCCGTGCATGCGTGGCCTGCCTGTCATTGCACTGGGACTGGTGGCGGGGTTTCCAGCAGTGAGTGGGATGGGGCGCGTTTTCCTCAGGAGGAGGTGGTAGGAAGTACATTGCTCTCCCCTCTTCTCCCCAGCTGAGTTTGTTCTGCAGTGGATGGACATCGGCCTGACCTCAGAATTCCTCCTGGTGCTTGTGAACTTGGTCAAATTCAACAGCTGTTACCTCGATGAATATATTGCATCAATGGTCCAGTAAGACAAGAATCCCAATAATGTTACTCTGATCACAGCCCCCGTCAGAATCTTCACTTCAGCTCTGCAGGAGAATAAAGCTGTTGAATAAACAGAGAAGTTGGAAGTGGCCATGGCCGCCTTCCACTTAAGTTGATATTTTGAAGCATGACCTAGTATTTTATTTTTAATGGATGTAATACTGCCTGATGTTTTATTTACTATTTTTGTTGTTATTTTTTCAAAACACTCTGTGAAATCCATGAGGGCAGAGGCAGCACTGAGCACTTGCCTGTCTGAGGGGGAGTGGGGCCCTAGGGCAGATGAGTCCCTCGTGTAACTGACTCTGCAGAGTAATCAGGAAGTAAATTGGAGCCACACAGCCTCTGGGGAATGTCCTTTCAGTGGACTTTGTGCTTCTCCCAACAGCATGATCTGCCTGCTGTGTGTCCAGACTGTGTCTTCCATGGACATAGAGGTTAGTAGCTGCCCCTCTCGGAGGCAGTTTCTGTCATCCTCCTTCCGGGCGGGCTGGGTGGGCTCCGGTTAAGCTCTGTGCTGCCTGTCACTGGCTGTGGGGCCCCAGGCAAGCTGCTTGGCCTCTCTGAGCCTCTGGACTCTCTCCTGTAAGTAACGATGGTTGGATGACCTCTGTTGTGGGGTCATAGTTCAGGATGAGGTGACCTACAATGTGTGGAATGTAGAAGTGCCTCTAAGGCACTCACTTGCCCTTGTGGCTCCAAGGAAGGCTGCTTTGGCATTGAGGAGGGACGACAGTCACTGACCGAAGGAGAGTGGGAAGGAGGCTAGGGGTGTCACCTCCCTATGGGCAGGAGTTGGGCAGGGCCGATGTGACCCCTCCTTCCCCTCCACTAGGTGTCTCTGCAGGTGCTGGACGCTGTGGTCTGCTACAACTGCCTGCCAGCCGAGAGCCTCCCCCTGTTCATCGTCACGCTGTGCCGCACCATCAATGTGAAGGAGCTCTGCGAGCCTTGCTGGAAGGTGGGGTCTGAGCTGTTGTCCTAGAGAGCCCTTCCCTGGGTGAAGTTATAAGCCGGGCACATGGACAGGACAAGGGCCATCTTGTCTTCCATGAATGGCCCTCTGATTCTCAGGGTGGCCACACAATGGCTTGCTGAGGGGCACCCAGTGACATTTTCCCAGGCGGTTGAGCTGAGGTCAGGGTTTTGGTGGCATTTTGAGAACTCTGCGGCCTCTGTGTTTGGGAGGAGACAGTCGTGAGCCGGATGGACACGCGGGGTGTTGGAGCAGTAGTGTGCAGGGCTGGCTTGCGGGGCTGGGTTTGAAGCCCTGGGACGCGTATCTGCCAGTCTGATGGTGTGTTTTATTTCCCAGCTGATGCGTAACCTTCTGGGCACCCACCTGGGCCACAGTGCCATCTATAACATGTGCCGCATCATGGAGGACAGGTGAGCGTGGTCAGGGCCTGGAGCGGAAGGTGAGGGTGAAGTGGCTGGATCAGATGCTGCAGAGCTTTCATGAGGGGCTGTCTGTTTTGGCTCTTGCCTGGCGGAAGCCAACAGGGAGGCTTCCTGTCCCTTTGAGGTGACTGTCCCAGAAGCACCCACCTTAAGCTCTTGATTTTCTGTCCTCTCCCACCTGCGTCAGTAAAATCGGAACATTAAAAACGGAGCTCGTAACCTCCCTCCCGTATTTGGATCTTGTCCAGTGAGGCTGCTTCACCTTTGATGCTGTTATGGATCGCCCTCACCCTCACCTCCCACAGCCAACTGTCACGAGTCCTGTCACTGCTGTCCTTTGGACGTGGCTCAGAACTGCCCACGTAGGGCCTCCACCCTAGCCCCTCGGCTCTCACCTCCTCGCTGGACTCCCGCACCCACCCTTGGCCTCTTGAAGTCTGTTCCTACACTCAGCAGCCCCATGCTCTTTTCCCAACACAGATCTGACTCTGTCACCCTTTGCTTGAAGCTACAGTGGCCCCAGGGCTCTCAGGATTAGAAACCAAACTCCTCACTGCAGCAAGGCTTGGGTGGTCTGGCCCTGCCCCAGCCCTGGCTTCCCACTCCCTCCATCTTGCCACGGGCCTCTGCACGTGCCCTTGCTCTTGCCGGAACGTCCTTCCACCTTGCTCAGGTTTCTCTGAGTACTCCTTGACATGTGGGCACCATTGTTGATTCCCTGACCACCCCAAGCAGGTTTTGCTCTGCTATCCTGTGGCTTTCTTTCTTAGCTGTGATTTGAGTAGACATTTGGCATTTCCTTATGTTGTTTTTTGGTTCATGTCTGTGTCTCCTGGGCTGTAAGCACGCTTTCACGTCTGTGCCCTGGCGTCCAGCACGGCTCCGTGGTTAGCAGTGACGACTGTGGAGTGAGTGCACGAGTGAATCTAATGGTCGCTGCTAGCCTCTGTGTCCCCTGACCAGCACCCCTCCCCTAGCTTTGCTTCTGCCCTGTCAGTGCAGGGCCCTCTGGGGAGGCTGCCAGGAGCCGGGGCCCGCCCCGGCCTGTCTTTGGGCCCTGCAGTGGGCAGATGGCTGGACAGGCCCTGCTCACATCCGTCTCTGTGGGGAATGCTTTCAGAGCCTACATGGAAGATGCCCCGCTGCTGAGAGGAGCTGTGTTCTTTGTTGGCATGGCTCTCTGGGGAGCCCACCGGCTCTATTCTCTCAAGAACTCCCCGACATCTGTGCTGCCATCGTTTTATGAGGTAACTCTTTTTTCATGACATGGGAGCCAGAGCGCTCACCTTAGCCAGGCTGGCCCTCCAAGCAGGACAGGCCCACGAGCCGGGCTCCGCCGCATGGGTGGGGGGTGTTGCTTTGTAACTGCAGATGAGGCTTAGAGCCACTTGACAGACTTATCATCAAGCAAATGTATCTTAAGCATTTCACATCCTCAAAGTTAGCATTAGAACTACTCAAGATTCCTCCAGGGATGGCGACACTCTTACTGGTGACAGTTTTATTTGGTAATCTCAGCCTCGCTCTAGAATGGAGCCGGTGAGGGGGCTTCCGTTTCCCGAGTTCCTGCTGGTGTGCGGAGCACTCGTGTGCGTGTTCTCCTGTGGCCGCCACAGCAGCCCTGTGAGCTGTGCCGCTGTGCCAGCCTCACCTCACGACATGAAAGCAGCCCAGACAAGCTGTTACCCGCGATCTCCTGATGGGCTGTTCTTTCTGCCCCGTCCCCGCCCCCTGGGGCAGCGGAGCGTGCGGTCTCTGCACATTGCCTGCATCAGGGCACCTTTCCGGTTCCTCTAGGCAGTAAGCCAGGGGCCGGGAATTTCGCTGAGCCAGTGTAGAAAACACTTCTGGGCTCCTGTGTTATGTGGGTGGCCCGTGAGACATATGTGGGCAATGTGGCCCTTCCCTGGACATCTTACGCTGGGACCCGAGGGTGATGTGATAGGGCCTTCCTTTGCGTGAGCAGGAAGTGGCTGACTGTTGCCTGTTCCCTGGGCCTTGTTTTCCAGGCCATGACCTGTCCGAACGAGGTGGTGTCCTATGAGATTGTCCTCTCTATAACCAGACTCATCAAGAAGTACAGGAGGGAGCTCCAGGCTGTGACGTGGGACATTCTGCTGAACATTATCGAACGCCTGCTTCAGCAGCTCCAGGCGAGGCCGGTGGGAGGGCTGGGCGTGGGGCGGACCAAGACCATGGACAGGCAGGCCCAAGGGCCCTTCCTTGGGTGGCCTGGACCTGTGGGGCTGCCAGGCTCGTCTCACTGGGATGACAGCTCCTGTGAGATCTTCCTTCTGACCCTGCCGGGGGGTCCCTGGTGGTTCTCAGTGGTGTCAACTCACCGTCCACTGAAGTCAGCCGGGTGTCCAAACCCGCTCATCACTGGGAGCAGGAGTGTGTAGTAGGCGAGTTGGGGGGCTGTGCTACCATTGATTGAGATCGAGTCACACACCAGGTCACCTCCATGGCCTGGAAGTGGGCCCTGAAAACAGTTTCCTAAGTGTCTAGAAAGCTGGCCACAGCTTTGGCATAATTTTGGAGGACAGCGCTGATGTGGGGGCTGCAGAGATGACAAGGGCTCAGAGCTGGGCCTTCTGGCGCACTGGGGTGGACCAGTATTTAGAAGGCCGGGCCAGGGGGAGGAAGGACCAGGCTGTCATCCCTCATTGTCACTGTCCAGCTGGCCAAGTGGTGCTTTATCCCAGTGGTGGGCTGGGAGGGCATATCCTGGGGCCTCCAGCATGAAGCCCCCTGAAGTTGGCCCCTTTGAGGCTGGCTGTGGGGCACAGCCAGGACCCCGGGTTGAGGGGGGGGCGTGAGCAGAAACAGCCCAGCTGCTGCGTGTGTCCCAGCACAGTGGGGGTCGTGTCCCTTACCCAGCAGAAGGTCTTGAGTCCTTGAGGGGAGCCGGAAGTCGCTCCTGTGTGTGCCTTTGTGTCACAGAGCCTGGAGAGCCCAGAGCTCAGGGCCATCGTGCATGACCTGCTGACCACGGTGGAGGAGCTGTGTGATCAGAACGAGTTCCATGGCTCCCAGGAGAGATACTTCGAGCTCATCGAGAGATGTGCAGATCAAAGACCTGTAAGACCACCTGTTCCCCAAACCTGGTGGGACCTTGGGTGCTCAGGCACAGGGTGGTTTCTGTCAGGTTCCTGGGAGGGTGGACCTGCTTAGCTCTGGGAACCCTGGCTGGGTAGATCTGCAACTGAGTGCAGTGTGTTTGAAATAAAAGCCCCTGCTTTTCTGGGATTGTTTTCTGGCGGGGAAGTCTGGCAGGGTGTCAGCAGGCTGCATGCACGCGGGTCTTTCAGAGCGAGTGCTAGCCTAGCCGTCAGTTCCTCCCACCTGCGTGGGGGCAGGTGCCAGCCGGCGCCGCGCGGACTTGTTGCTTCCTGGGCGGTGGGCAGGCCTTGTGCCAGAAATGCTCAGCTTGATGCCAAGGCTTTCACATAGGTTTTTGTTTTATTTTTATTTACTTCTTTTTTAAAGATTTTGTTTATTTACTTTCAGAGAGGGGGGAAAGAAGGGAGAAGGAGGGAGAGGAACATCAGTGTGTGAGAGGTACTTCAATCAGTTGCCTCTCACTCGCCCCTAACTGGGAGCGGCCTGCAGCCCAGGCATGTGTCCGGACTGGGAATTGAACCAGCGACCTTTTGATTTGCAGGCCAGCACTCAGTCCCCTAAGCCATACCAGCCAGGGCACACATAGGTTTTTAAATGAATTTTCACTGCTGCCAGTAAAGTTCTGTCTTGGTGGGCTCCCCACCCGGGCCTTGGAGGGGGGGTCTCACCAAGCAGACTGTCCTGGGCTTGCAGCGTGGGGCGTTGTTTCTAACAAAACCTTGGGAAAGGCAACGTGGCTCATTCACACCAGGGTTTTCTTCTTTTGACAGGAGTCCTCCCTCTTAAACTTAATAACCTACAGGGCTCAGTCGATCCACCCGGCAAAGGTTGGCTGGATTCACAACCTGCAGTTACTGATGGAGAAATTCTTCAGGTAGGGAGGCTCTGGGGACCTCCTGGGCCTTGGAACCTGGCCCTGTGTCTGTGCCTTGGGCCAGGGTCTAGGACACCAAGAGTGAGAGCTTTTCTTTCTGATGCTTGAAAGTAATGGTTCTAAATGAGCAGGAGAAGGTGGTTTTCCTATAGGGCAGAGTCCTTGAAGCCTCTCTGCTTCCTGCTTCCTGTGGGGTAGTTGTGTAGAAAGGTGCCGTCTCTGAGAGCCGAGCTCTGCGCCCCTTTCCCAGTTCCTGGTCTAGATGTTGACAAGCTGGGCCCCACCGGGAAAACAAGTCAGTCTTTCCTGCTGGGATGAGGGGTGGGGGTGCTTTGTTCCCCGCAGTGGGTCTGGGGTCTGGGTCCCGGGGGGAACCCTCAGAGCTCGGGATGCAGTGTCAGCGGGGCCTGGTGCGGGGGTGAGGCTGGCAGCGGCGCCTCCTCCCGGCCCCAGCAGGTGTGCCCCGCCCCCAGGAACGAGTCTCGCAGCGCCGTGCGCATCAAGGTGCTGGACGTCCTGTCCTTCGTGCTGCTCATCAACAGGCAGTTCTATGAGGTGTGTGCCCGCCGGTGGGGGGGCCCTGGGGCAGCAGGGTGAGGGTGAGGCTCCCCCAGAGGCCCTGCATGGCCCTCACTGGGCACCGAGAGCCTCTGGGGTTCGCCCGGGCTTGGGGTCTGCCGCTTCCTCCGTGGCAGGTTTTCTCAATAGGCTTTGTCCGTTTACTCCTTTGTTCAGCCACGCATCCATCCATTTATTCATTCCATGGCATCCCCTGCTAGGCCTGTGCTGGGCTTGGAGGTGCTGCTAAGCAGCCGGGAGGGCACAGTTCCTGTCCTCAGGGAGCTTCAGCCTAGTTGTTGCCCGTAATGCAGAGGCGTTCCGTACAGAGGCTTGCATGGGGATATTTTCTTTTTGCCTTTGTAATCACACTCACCCGCTGGACCCCAGTGCAACCACTGGCTGCCTGTCTGTCTTCTGCCCGTTTCTTCTCTCCAGTTCATGTTTTACTGCGTTTGTGGCCAGAGTCCGGCCCTCCTTCAGAAACGCTGCTGTGTGCTGCCCACCACGCCCCTCCCTCCAGGAGCCGCGCCTCAGGCTCCCTGTTTTCTCGTGCTTCCCAGCACACTTCCCGGCGCTCCCAGTGTTCCCGGGACGTGCCTGTCCGGTCCAACCTTCTCAGCCTTCCCTTTCCCTGCGTCTCTGTCTCTTGGCATTCCATCCTTCTTCAGAGTCCAGCTTAGAGCTGCCTCTTTTAGGAAGCCCCTCTGGGTTTTCAGGTCCCTCACGTCAGGGCGACCTTGCCCTGCCTCTGTGAAACTCCTCATGCTGCACTGAACCGGACTCCGTGATGTCGGGGAGAAGGTCTGCCTACCCCCAGACACACGGAGGGCCTTCCATGTAAGGTTATTCTTAACTGTGACATTCAGTGACAAAGAGCAAGTGGGGACATCGCTGTTGCATCCTGTCCGAGCCTGTGGTGCTGTGCCTAGGCTGGGCCATGGAGCAGCTGTCGCCATTCTCCTGAATTGAGGGGCCAGGCCCCTGGGCACTGACATACCCGTGCCGTGGGTTTCCTGTTCCAAGTGGTGCCTTAGCTGCTTGCCGGCCTGTCACAGACAGCTGCCCTCCCCCCACTGTGCTTGCTGCAGGAGGAGCTGATCAACACGGTGGTCATCTCACAGCTCTCTCACATCCCTGAGGACAGAGACCCCCAGGTCCGGAAGCTGGCCACCCAGTTGCTGGTGGACCTGGCTGAGGGCTGCCACACTCACCACTTCAACAGCCTGCTGGACATCATCGAAAAAGTGAGAGTTGCTGGGGCACAGGGGCCTGGGCTGCCGGAAGCGCCCTTCCTCTTCAGGGCGAAGCCCTGCAGGCAGCTGCATCCTCTGGGCCCTGTCTCCATTGTGGAACCCCTGGCTGGGCCTCTCAGAGGCAGCGCTTCCCTCCCGGCAGCGATGGGCAGGTCTGACGCTGCTCAGCAGGGTCCTGCTGCCTGGGGTCCTGGGAAACAGCCGCGTGGTGGTTTAAGTTGGGCTGGACTGGGGCTTGGCCCTGTGTCTTCCCACAGCCAGCATCATTTTCTTTTAATTTTGAAATGTATCACAGTATCTGAATAGTCCCCCGTGTGCATAAGGTGCGTTTTGAGGAGGAGGGAGAAAGGGCCTGCTGGCGGAAGTACCGCGTCTGCTGGGCACCGACACTGGGAGCCTGGGTCTGGGAGTGACACCCAGACCTTCTCTCTGAAGGTGATCGCCCGCTCCCTCTCCCCACCCCCGGAGCTGGAGGAACGGGACATGGAGGCGTACTCTGCCTCCTTGGAGGATGTGAAGACCGCTGTCCTGGGGCTCCTGGTCATCCTTCAGGTGGGCCTCCCTGCGTCCGGGAAGGTGCGCGACGGCCGGCTGTGCGTTGGAGCGCTGCTCTTTAGGGGCACGTCTCCTGGGAGACCTGAGCACTCCACAGGGGTCACAGAGAGCAGCCTGGGCGTGATCCTGACTTGTCACAGCACCATGGGGGAGGGGGCCTCTGACTGGTAAGAGCTATACCGTGCAGAGCCACTCAGTCATTGCCCGCCGTCCCTCGGCCTCCCAGCAGCTGAGGGAGGAAGGGCTGCCATCCATTGGGCCCCAGGGGTGTTCGATTTTATTAACAGCTTTATTGAGATGTAGCTTACATACCACATCATTCATCTGTCTAAAGTGTGTGATTCAGTGGTTTTCAGTGTATTCTCAGAGTTCTGCAGCTATCGCTACAGACAATTTACTACAGATAATTTTAGAACATCTTTTTTAAAAAATTTTTTACTTATTTTTAGACAGAGGGGAAGGAAGGGAGAAAGAGAGGGAGAGAAACATCAGTGAGTGGTTGCCTCTCATGTGACCCCTACTGGGGACCTGGCCTGCAACCCAGGCATGTGCCCTGATTGGGAATCGAACCAGTGACCCTTTGGTTTACAGGCCAGTACTCAATCCACTGAGCCACACCAGGCTGGACTAGAACATCTTTATCGCTTCAGAAGATACCCTGTGTTCCTCTTAGAGCACACCGCATGCGTGTCCTGCCCCGGTTCGCCCTCTTTTGCTGTGTGGGTTTGAGAGTGTGCTCTTTCGGCCTGCAGGGCCCCATCTCCCACATGGCTGCATGGTGCTCTACTGGATGGACTTTCCCGATTTAGTAACTTGTTCCCTGGAGGTGATGGGGACACGAGGCTGATTTTTGTGCCATTACCAGGTGCCTGTGTGGGGGTGTCTGTGAGGCAAAGCCCTGGAGAGCACCTGGTGGCTTGAAGGGTTTGTGCATTGTGAAGGGTGGCAGATGCTGCCCGGTTACCTCCCAAGCTTGTCTGCTCTCTCTCCTCCTGGGTGCCAGCTCCCTGGCTGCATTGTGGCCTCTTGCCTTCATGGTGACAACTTTCTCTGCAGACCAAGCTCTATGCCTTGCCTGCCAGTCACGCTATGCGTGTGTACGAGATGCTCGTCAGCCACATTCAGCTGCACTACAAGCACAGCTACACCCTGCCCATCGCCAGCAGCATCCGGCTGCAGGTACGACAGGCCTGCTCGGGCGGTCGGGGGCTGTGGGGGGCCCAGCCGCACCTCGGGGCAGCCTGGGGTCGATTCTCCCGGGAGGCCCAGCGGGGGCCTCGGTCTTGGTGGCAGAGTGATCGCGAACAGGAGAGGTGGCGGATGGCCCTGGGAGGGGTCTCCAGCAGGCTGTTCTCTCCTTTAGCACCAGCTGTGGCATCTGCTGCCTTTCCCTTTGCCTGCAGCACCAGGAGCCTCTGTGGCATGTCAGTCGGAGTCACACAGTGGCCTGCGATGGGGGCAGAGGAGGGCTGTCACACTGATTTACAGGGTGGCACGTGTTCCGCTCCTGGTGCGCAGGGTCTGTCAGCAGCCTGCGGCAGAGGGCGTGGGCTGTGGGTGGGGGGCCGGGCAGGGCCAGGCAGGGCAGACCACCTTGAGCTTCTACTGTGGTGCTGGCATCAGGCTGAGCAGAGGTCACTGGGACAGAGGTCCTGGTCCTTCCTGGAGCATCTTCCTGATTGGGCAGCCTTCTATCATTTAGGGGCCCATTTAAGTGGCCCTTCCTTCACTGGAGGAAGTGACAGTGTTTTGAACAGAGGTTTCCTCTTTGGCACCTGGGGCTGGGCCGTGCAGTGCTGTCCAGCCAGCATGCAAGACATCCATCCCTTTGTCCTGGGGGCGGGACCGGCTGTCAATGGTGTGGGAGGCCACAGCACTACCAGCTGCTATGGGACTGTCGTGGAGCCCTTGGGCTCTGAGGGAGATGGCCAGGGATGGTGTACCTTACCACCCTGCACCGCTGTTTGCGTAGAGAAGTTGGGGTGTGTTTGCTATTAGTGAAAGCAGCATTTCCCAAGGGATGCGAGGGTCTGGGGGCACGGGCCAGGCATGGTCCTGCTCTGTGGGTGGTACTTTCTGTTCCCTGCAGGCCTTTGACTTCCTGCTGCTGCTACGGGCCGACTCGCTGCATCGCCTCGGCCTGCCCACTAAGGACGGGGTTGTGCGGTTCAGCCCCTACTGCCTCTGTGACTACATGTATGTGTGGGCCGCTGGCAGCCCTGTTTCCCCCATTCCAGGGCATTCGGGTGTGGGGCAGGTGGGCGGAGCTGGCTGCGCTGCTCCCCAAGCACTGCCGTGTGTCCGAGGGACAGGCACAGTGGGTCTTCTCACCCCCGCCCTCTGTGGATCAGGCACTTCAGCCCCCGTGCGTCTCTGGTGTGTTTCCGCAGGGAGCTGGAGAGAGGCTCTGAGAAGAAGGCCAGTGGCCCGCTGTCTCCGCCCACTGGGCTGTGTGGCCCAGCGTCCGCAGGCCCTGCCGTGCGGCTCGGCTCTCTGCCCTACTCCCTGGTGTTCCGTGTTCTGCTGCAGTGTCTGAAGCAGGTGAGGTGGCTGCCCTCTTGGGCTGCATTAGTTCAGACTGAGCAAGGACTGGTGCCACCCAGAGCGTGCGTACGGGTCCTTTCCCTGCATTAGTGACCTTGGGAGGTTCGTTACTGGTTTTCAGGTGTTACCCCAAGGTTCCACAGCAGTTCTGTAACCAGGTGTTGAGCACCTGCTGTGTGCAAACCATCACGTGGAACGGGGTGTGGAGCTGAGGAGACATTCCTGCCTCTAGAAGGTGGTTTTGGTGCCAGACTAAGGTGTGTAGACAGGTAACTGGAGTCATGGAGCAGGGCTGGCCTCAGAAGGAGGCCCAGACCAGCTGTGTGGGACTGCAGGTGGGTGCGGTCACATCCGGTTGGAGGCACCTGGAGTGCAGGTACAGTTAGTCTTGAAAGGCAAGGAAGGTTCCAGTGGCAGGAGTAAGGAAAGCGTGGAAGTAGGGTAGGTGCAGTTTTGTTAGTGGTGACTTAGCTGGGTGGGATGGGGAGGCAGAAGAGTTTAGGGGTGTTTCCTGACTGTAACAGGCTAGGGGAGCTCCTGAGGGCCGGAGCAGGAGGCAGAGCCATGTCCCTGGGGGCACCTGACGTTGGCACTAAAGGGGACCGTCAGAGCTTTCCTGTGAGTCTCAAGGCTTTCAGGACTTGTGGCTGCTGGTGTAGCTTATGGACAGTGGTCACTGCTAATGGAGATTGGGGGGACCATTGACTGGGTCTGGTGGTACCAAGACTGTCCTCCCCATTGTGGCGGCCCTGGGTTGGCTGCCGTCCTGCAGCAGTTACCTGGGCCCATGGATTGCAGCTGGGTGCTTGCTGCTGCTCCCCTTGAGCTGGTGTAATAGCTTTTTCCTGCTGTACCTCGTCGTGCTCTGGGTGGGCGTCAGCCAGGGCCCCTCAGCATCAGTGCACAGGCAGGCAGTCCTGGGGTCCCCATCGGGCGAATAGGGAGGATGGAGCCAGGAGTGTGGAAGTTCCAGGTCCAGCTGAAAAGAGAGGCGGTGTTGCCTCTGCACTGGGCCTCCCGCTCAGCCTGGCACAGGGAAGGGCAGCTGCTGCCCTGCCTAGCTCTCCCCAGCCTTCCCCGTCTAGCCCAGGAGTGTGGAAACCAGAAGAGGAGGGTCCACAGCCCCACCCCCCACAGCCGTTCTGCTCCAAACAGAGCTTCAAACCTGGAAGCTCCATCTCCCTGCTTCAGGGTGCAGACCTCCCCCTGACTGACGCGTCTTCCTGCAGGAGACCGACTGGAAGGTGCTGAAGCTTGTGCTCAGCAAGCTGCCTGAGTCACTACGCTACAAGGTCCTCATTTTCACCTCTCCATGCAGCGTTGACCAGCTCTCTTCTGCTCTCTGCTCCATGGTAATGGGCTGCTTGCTGAGCCATTCACTGGGGGTGGTGCTGCGGCATAGCTGCCCCCTCCCCAAGGCTTTGAGGGACGGGCCATGGGAGGCGCTGTGAAGCACAAGACAGCGTTTCCTTCGGAGATGGGGTCCCTATCTGGAGCGTGGATCATGCCTCCAGGACCCGACCTCCCTTTCTCAGCTCATGGGGCAGAACGTCGGAGGCCCCAGTGTAGAGCTGGCACTTGAGACACTGAGTGTGATGTTTCCTCCCCTTTCCTGCCTCTTCCTTGCCAGGGTTCTGTGACAGGCACCTCAGTCACATTTCCCGTCTCTCCCTAGCAGCAGGGTGGGTGCTCTTCCACTTTGAAAAGTTGGGCCTTTGTCCAGAAAAGGAAGCAGGAAGGCCCTTGGGCTCTTGACTCTTCCTCCCGCTGGCCTCCGTTCACAGAAGCCTGCCTCCTTTTGCGCCCTCCGGCCATTCAACAGTTGACGCAGGGCTTCACATCTGGCCCTTCGTTTTTAGCTTTCAGGTCCCAAGACCCTCGAGCGGCTTCGAGGCACCCCAGAAGGGTTCTCCAGAACTGACCTGCATCTGGCCGTGGTTCCTGTACTGACAGCATTGATCTCTTACCATAGCTACTTGGACAAAGCCAGACAGGTACCGGGTGGGAGCCTGACGGTCAAACTTCGTGGTGCCTTGTCCTCGGGGTTTTTCATTAAGCCAAATGGGCCTAGTATTTTGCTCTTAACCCATTGAAGCTGCTAGGCCAGGGCGAGGGGACCTGGCTTGGCTTCCCCATGAAAGGAAGGGGGAGCCCGCTGGACCCCTACCACCTGGCACAGCCTGGAACTGCAGACACCTGACTCCTCTGGGGTGTGTGGGCTTAATGCACCATGTGATTGCCCCCTAACGTACACACAGAAGTGTCTGTCCTTCGAGGAGCATTGCCTGGCTTGTCCTTGCTGCAGCTTTAGGACAGGTAGCTGAGCCTCTTGGAAGATTTTGCCCTGTTTTGAGAGGTAGTGTGGCTGGGCCAAGGTCGCCCGACTTCCATCTGCTTCCACATCTGCCCTCAGGTGAAGCGAGCACGAACAGTAATGCTCGTTTTCTGTATTCCTTGCTGCTTGGAGTCAGGCCCGCACTGAGCCCTTACATTTCTATCATTTAAATTCCTAACACTTTTTTTGTTACTCTGCCTTAGAAAGGTCAGGTAGCATGCTCAAGGTCATGGCCAGCAAGGAGAGGGGCCAGCACTCATTCTGGGCTTTCTGAGCCCAGAACCTGCACTCCTGATCACAGAGCTGTCGGACACTCACACTTAACTCCCCACCCCGGTCCCTCCCCGAACCCCCAAAGGGGCTGCTGGCCATGCTGGGCTGAAGGTTCCGGGAGCACCTTTGAGGCGGGACACGTTTCTCAGGGGTGGGGCAGCTGCAGGAAATCAGAATCATCCATGGGGCCTGGAGGCTGGGGCTTGAGCCTGCACTTGGCACTTGTTTCCCACGGGCCTCGCCTCGCTGTCTTTGTGGAGGGTCCCGCCCAGGGTCCGTGTGGGCCTGGCAGCCTCACTGTGTCAGGCAGAGCCTCCCTTGCAATAAGGCCAACTGGTTGGGGGTTTCAGCACCAAGGGAGTGAGGGGTGCAGCATGTCCTGGCTCCAGGATGTTGGCTGGTGGGGAGGTGTCAGGGAGTCCCAGACTGGAGCAGCCCCAATATCCAATCGGCTTAGCGGGGGTCAGCTGCCGGTGGCTCTGCTGCTTAGACACTCAGAGACCTGGGACAAGGCACTCAACCTTCATAAGCCTTGGCCTCCTTCTGTGTAGAATATTCTTGAGTGGGCTGAGGGGTAGACGGTGCCCTGGCTCACCAGCACAGCAGTCAGCAGACAGGCAGGGGTGCAGAGGGCCTGCCTATAGGGCCCGGGTGTGAGACCACCTGTGCTGCCCCACAGCGGGAGATGGTGTACTGCCTGGAGCAAGGCCTCATCTACCGCTGCGCCAGCCAGTGCGTGGTGGCCCTGGCCGTCTGCAGTGTGGAGATGCCTGACATCATGGTCAAGGCTCTGCCCATCCTGGTTGTGAAGCTCACACACATCTCAGCCACAGCCAGTATGGCCATTCCACTTCTCGAGTTCCTGTCAAGTAAGTACCCGTAGCTCCACATGTGCAAATGTGTATGTGTGTGTGAATGTGTGCGTGAGTGTGGGGTGGACCCTTGAGTTTGGGGCTGTGCCCTACCCTGCCTGAAACAACCTGGGCTGACTTGTCTGAGCTCATTTCATAACCTCTCCGTGGCTGCATGTAGGTGCACCATCCTCTTGGGAACCTGGCAGGTGCCATCCTCTGCTGCATCAGGACCTTTGCACCTCCTGCCCTGCGCCTCGAATGCTTTCCTCCTCCTTGGCCTTTGAGTAGTTGGCTCCTTTCGTCCCCTCAGTGTCAGTTTAAATTGCACAGAAACCTCCTAGTACTTGACGTTGGTCTCTGCACTCAGCTTGGCTCTCACAGCCTCCTCTTTGTCCCCCTCAAAGCATGCAGCACAGCTTGGAGAGGGCTTTACGGACCCACCTCTCAGCCTGTGACTTCTAGGAGCCCTAAGGTGCCTGCTCACCCCTTCATTCCGGCACCCCAGTGTGTGCCTGGGCCTCGGCCTCGGCCAGCCTTGTGCGTGGACAGCATGAGTCAGGCAGGGCCAGCGCTCCTGCAGAGGCCGCACGCAGCCTCTGCTACACGTCCGTTTCATCTACCATGTAAAAGTGTAAAAATGATTCTTACCTCTAGGGTCATACAAATGCAGGCCACTGGCTGGATTTGGCCTGGGGACCATAGTTTGCCAACCCCTGGAATAGAGAGCCAAGGCCAGAGGTCAGGGGAAGGTCACGTTTGGGTGGGCTGTGGCCTTTATTCCTTTGTAGCCCTCTTGGGTCAGAGTGGCTGCATTGCCTTTCAGACAACACAGGACCCTGGTGACCTCAGCCCCTGCTGCAGCCTTGGCCTGTCCCTGCTGGACTGGCGTGGGCTGTCTTACTGGCTGTCCCCCTGTTTTGCAGCTCTGGCCAGGCTGCCTCATCTCTACAGGAACTTTGCCGCAGAGCAGTACGCGAGCGTGTTCGCCATCTCCCTGCCGTATACCAACCCTTCCAAGTAAGTGCTGGCGTGCGTCCCCTGGAGGCCAGCCCAGGGGCCTCTGCGTGCTGGAGGCCAGGCCGATCGCAGAAGAAAGCCTAGGGCCTCTGCGCCCTAGAGTTGGTCTGCGCTTCCAGATGCTGGAGCGTTTCCCTTCTCTTCTCACAGGTTCAATCAATACATTGTGTGCCTGGCCCATCACGTCATAGCTATGTGGTTCATTAGGTGCCGCCTTCCCTTCCGGAAAGACTTTGTTCCTTTTATCACTAAGGTAAGCCAGTGCTAGGGCTGGGACCAGCTTTGCCGTTGGCTGTGCATGGCTGGAGCAGGGTAATAGGTGGGGAGAGAGGTTGGGCATCACTCGGTGCTATTTTTATGGTGCCTGGGGGCTCTGCTGAGCCTGGCTTGCTGGGGCAGGAGCTGCCACCTCTGTCCTAGATCTGCAGCTCGTCCCAGGCTGACAGCATACGTGGGTGGGGCTGATAGGTGCACAGGGAAGAAGCATGTGGGTGCCCCAAGGGCCAGTCTCCCCCGCCTCCAGCTCAGGTCTGCTCCGTTCTGCCAGGGCCTGCGCTCCAATGTCCTCCTGTCTTTTGATGACACGCCTGAGAAGGACAGCTTCAGAGCACGGAGCACCAGTCTCAACGAGAGACCCAAGAGGTGTGGGGCCAGCCATGGTTGTGCCTAGTGTCTGGGTGGGGTGGGATCAGGTGTGTGAGTTGTGACCCGTGGCCAGCATGGTGCATGCAGGGCCTGGGGCTGCCCGGCTGCCCCCAGGCCAGTGAATGGAAATAGGATGCGTGGCTGAGGGTGTGCCCCTGTGCAGGCCATGCTGGGCACCAAGATGCCCTCGGGTTTTGAGGCAGGGCAGGGCCTGTGAAGGCCGCTAGTGCTCCACATTCAACTGGAGAGTCCAGAGATCTTTGCACCAAGGCTGTGGCATCGTGGAGTCTGTTTATTGGGTCGTGGCCAGACCTGGCCTTGCCTGGGTGGCCAGTGCAAGAGGTACTGAGCAGGGGATCGGGATGCCAGCTGTAGGGCCTTTGGGTCTGGGTCGGACTCCATTGGATAAGCCCAGGGTTGCATTAGGGTAGCTGTGACTCCTGAGAAGCCAAACGCTGGGATGGGGAGGAGCCCCGGGGCCTGAAGAGCCTCCCCTGGGGACCCAGGTCAGTCCAGCCTCGGGCCAGGATGCCCTTCTCCAGAGCTCACTCTCCAGCCCCTGGCTGACCAGGAGACACGTTCTTCTCTGCCATCACAGCCGCTTCTGCCAGATCTGACAAAGAGCTGTGCTAGGCTTTGTGTTCTTGTTTGCATTTCACTTGAATGGCTACACCCTCCAGACCTCCACCTTCCCACCTAAGCTTTTTTGGCTCTCCCTAAGTGGGAATACGGCATTTTCCAGAACGACCAGGCAGGTGCCTAAAGTCACAAGCTTTTCTCTCAAGCTTCTGGTGGCTTGGGGCCACTAAGAAAGAACTGGCCTCCTTTGAACAATTGCATTCGGGGCTTCAGCTCTTCCCGGTCCCCAAGCTGGGCAGCGCGGGCCTTCCTCAGGGTGCGCAGGACCCCTGGTCAGCACGCCTGGAATCTGCCGTGCGTGAGATCCACGCGTTTAGTTTGCACTAGTGTTCTTTGTTTTGGTATCATGCGTGAAACCTGACTTTTTCTGTCATGTTTACAAGATGTATTTTCATGCATTTTTGTTTTCTGTTTCTTCCCCCTGCTAACTGGCTTCTGGCATGGTTTTTTGTTCGTCTCACCCACGGGCTCTCCATCTGACCCTGTGGCCTGTGACCTTTCCTCCTCATTCCTCCAATGGCTTGCTCTCCCCTCCCGGGAGCTGGGCTCCCTGGGGCTTGGGCCTTCCTTCCTCACCTGGTAGTTTGAGGATAGCCAGACCCCCCAAACAAGGCTTGAATAACTCTCCACCCGTCAAAGAATTCAAGGAGAGCTCTGCAGCCGATGCCTTCCGGTGCCGCAGCATCAGTGTGTCTGAACATGTGGTCCGCAGGTAGTGGGCTTTGTCGGGCGGGGGGCTCAGACCCTGGAGCTTGGCCCGTGAAGTGGTGCTGCCAGGCGGGAGTACCCGGGTGGCGGTGCATGGGGCTGCTTGCATGACTTCGTTGTCTGCCCCCGCCCTCCCTGGCTGGAGCAAGAAGAGAGCCCAAGTGGCAGCCCTTGGCCACAGGGGCCTGCCCTGGTGAGCCCAGCCCTCGGTCCAGGGGGCCTGGCAGTGAGGGGCGGGAAGGTTGCATTCTGTCCCCAAGCCTCGTATGAGCATGGGCTGGCTACATGGCGTCCTCAGGCCAGCCTGGGAGCCCAAAGCAGGGTGGTTTCTCTGAGAAAATGTCCAGTGGCAGCCTCCTGCAGGCCTGTCCAGTGGTCAGGGGCCTTTGCAGATTAAAGCAGCGCCCATGCAGGTCAGGTGGGAACAGTCTCTAGGGTTTGGCCTTCCAAATCATCTCTAGTGGACTTTCTTCTTGAGCTTTCTTGTAGAAAAATTCTGCTTTCTGTGGTAGCTGAAAGGGGATAGGGGCTTTTTTGTAGGACAGTGGGGATAGTGGCCAACCTGGGAGGGGCCGGGGACACCTGGATTCTCAAGGGGTGAAGTCTTGGTCACTCCTCCCCGCGGTGTCCGGGTGCAGGTGTGGGCTCTTGGGGTCACTGCTTCGTGCCGACCAGGCCAGGCTGCACCGATCAGGGGAGACCTGTCTCCTCTCTCAGAAGTGTCTTCGTTTCTTAGCGTCCTGCTTCTCAGGGCCCCGCCTCCTCACCGGTGCCTGGCTTGGGTTCCGGCCTCAGGCCTGCCTCCACTGAGCAGGAGTTGGCTGGGGGGTGGGGGGAGGGGAGGTGGTCAGGGAGGCACCCTCTTAGCTTTTTTCCAGCAAATTCTTTATTATAAGCAAAACATGGCAAAGGGGCTGTGGAATTTGTACCAGAATCAAACCTGCATCAGCCCCTTCTGGGCACCGGGGTGCATGCGGAGCACCGGGTGACCTGAGTGCGAGGGTGAAGAGCTGCACATGAAGCCCAGACTCTCCCTGCCCTCGATGGGAGACGGCCCTGTGGGCAGAATGCAATCTTTGTGCGTGTGTCCCCCGGTCTCGCTCTCTGCATGACTAAACTGTTCTGCCATGAAGCCATAGTCTAACTCTCCTGGGCTTTGGTGAGGGAACATCCTGTCTTTCCTGCCTCCTAAGCCTCTGCTCCCAGGGGTGGGCCTGGGTCTCCCATGAGCTCCTGCTTCCTCTCTGGGGTGACAGTGACATGTCCACTCTGTTTGCTAAGCTGTGGCTCAAGTAGCCACGTGCACTGGTGGGCGGGGGGGCGGATCTTTCTGAGCTTGGCCCTCTCAGCTCATGCATGCCTCCGTCTCTGGTCCCCGGTGGTAGATGATGTGGCCTTCCTATGCCCTGACCTTGCGTGGCCCCTCCCTCCAGCAGGATCCAGACGTCCCTCACAAGCGCCAGCTTGGGGTCTGCAGATGAGAACTCGATGGCCCAGGCTGATGACAACTTGAAAAATCTCCACTTGGAGCTCACAGAAACGTGTCTGGATATGATGGCCAGATATGTGTTCTCCAACTTCACAGCAGTCCCCAAGAGGTGTGGGCCAGGCTCCAGGGTCGGGGTGGGGGGACACAGGGCCCAGCTTTTCTTCTGTGACTTACTTGATCAGAGCGGTGGCAGCAGGCGTGGTCTGCAGCCTCCTCTCTCTGGGTCACCTGGGCAGAGTAGCTCTGCATGTCTGAGGCTTCCCCCTCTGTAGGCAAGAGGTCTCTGGAAGCCAAGATGCCCATCCAGAGCTCCCACCGGGTGCGGAGTCCAGCGACAGGGCCTATCCTCCTATGTTTTCAGGTCCCCCGTGGGGGAGTTTCTCCTGGCCGGCGGTAGGACCAAGACCTGGCTGGTTGGGAATAAACTTATCACTGTGACGACGAGTGTGGGCACTGGAACCCGGTCACTGCTGGGCCTGGACTCGGGAGAACTGCAGGGCAGCCCAGAGTTGAGGTGACTACCTCCCATCCCCAGCCTGCTGAGCCTTGGCAGGGGCTGTCCTGAGCCCAGACCTCCGTGGGATGGTGCTCTGCTGGCCTGGAGCCCATGGGGCACCCTGGTCACACTCTGCGTGAACCCTTCTGTCCTCAGTTCTGACCTCAGCATGCACATGAGACAGACAAAGGAGGCGCCAGCCAAGCTGGAGTCCCAGACCGGGCAGCAGGTGTGCCTTGGGGCCCGGGACCGGGTCCGCTCCATGTCTGGTGAGCCTCCACCCACTCCCTCGCGGACGTGTCTCTAGATCCCTGTGCTCAGGAATGCCCCTGGGAGGCAGGGGACAAGATGGTTGGCTTCAGGCCTGGCCTAGTTCCTGAATAACTGGGGCGCCACCCCTGTGAGCCCTCATCATGGGTGTGGGGGAGGGGCACACCTTGTACATAGCCGTGGCCCAAGGCCCCCTTGCTGCTGAGGGTCTGTTCTCATGGCCAGTTTTTCCCAGAAGCTCTTAGCATCCTTAGCCCTGAGCTTAGCTCACCCCTGGAGCTTTTCCCTGGTGCAGCTGGACTAAGCCGTGGTCCAACTATGCGGAAGGTGCGGGGGCCCCTGAAGCTGATGCTGGAAGAGGACTATGCCCAGGCAGGGCTGAGCTGTGCTCGGCTCTGACTTGGCTTCTTGGCCAGATGGGCCTTGCTTGGGTGGAGCAGCCAGGTGTGTGCTGGTGGCTGAGCAGGAGGTGGTCACCAGCCCTCCTGCCCTCATCCCCCTCAGGGGGCCACGGCCTTCGCATTGGTGCCCTGGACACTCCAGCCTCCCATTCCCCAGGCGGCCCTCCCCCGCTGGGCCCACAGACGACACCGGTCAGTAAGCCCGAGAAGGTCTCAGCTGGCACCCCGCCCCCGGCGCAGAAGGAGACGACAAACCTGGCGGCCTATGTGCCCCTGCTGACCCAGGGCTGGGCGGAGATCTTGGTCCGGAGGCCCACAGGTACTGAGGGGATGGCTCTGCACTCAGCCAGCCTGGGTCTCTGTTAACACACAGTGTGGGACAGTTACCCATAAGGGGGACACACGGCAGTGAGCAGCAGGCAGCTGGGCCACAGGGGCATTTTGGAGGTGACTTTCGAGTTAAGTCCCCAGAGGTGAACAGTGAGGGGGGTTCAGGGGACATAGCAGTCTGCTGGGGTACCACAGCGAAGTGCCACAGACCAGGCGGCTCAGATAACAAACGTGTTTCCTCCCAGTCCTGGGGGCCGGAAGTCTAAGATCAAGGTGTCGGCAGGACTGGTTCCCCCTGAGGCCTTGGCTGGTGGACAGTTACCTTCTCCCTGTGTCCCCATGCCCTCGTTCCTCTGTTATGTCCGTATCTCCTCTCATAAGGACACCAGTCAGATTAGACAGGACCCACCCAGGTGACCTCATTTTACATTAATCACTTATTTAAAGACTTTATCTCCAAATATAGTTGCATTCTGAGATCCTGGGGGTTAAGAATTCAACATGAAATTTGGGGACACAATCAGCCCATAGTGGGTATTTCAGGTTAAAAGAAGGACTTACGAGCTAAGGCCCAGGGTTCAGGAGGCACCTCAGCTGCAGTGTGGGCCAGATGGTGCTGGGCCCCGTGGAGGGCACAGTGCTGTGGGGATGGAGGCCAGGAGAGGCTCCTCACTCGTGTTTTAGTTCAGTCCCCCTGGTTCTGGCTGGGGAGTGGGCAAGCTGGAAGTGGGAGACCAGGTGAGAAGGGGCAGATGGGGTAGGAGGAGGTGGGTCAGGGTCAGGTGAGGTACTAAGGACGTGAGGATGCTCAGAAAGGAAGGTCAGGTCTAAGTATAGGCCATGGGCCTTGTTGGGAGGAGGACCGTCCCAGCTGGGCCCTCCCCAGCCCGCTGCTTTGAAGTGTATCCTGAGCCTGGCCTGGGTGCAGAAGCCGACGGGGACAGCCGAGTGGTGGTTAGTAAGGCGGGTGTCCCACCAGACAGGTGTTGCCCTGACCTTGGGGCCTGGGGGACCTAGGGGTGGGAACATCAGGACGAAGTCAGGGACGTGCCTTGAATACGGCCTGGTCCTTCTGCCTGCTCTCACTCTGCTTTGAGCACACAGAGGGTCCCGTGAGGGTTGAGGCAGCAGGGGCACCAGGAGGGCTGGAAGGGGGCGGCTGGTCGGATACGTGGGCTTGTGGCCTGAGGGGTGCTGCCTTCCCTCCCCAGGGAACACCAGTTGGCTGATGAGCCTGGAGAACCCACTGAGCCCCTTCTCCTCGGACATCAACAACATGCCGCTGCAGGAGCTGTCCAACGCCCTGATGGCTGCCGAGCGCTTCAAGGAGCGTCGAGACACAGCCCTGTACAAGTCGCTGTCGGTGCCGGCAGCCAGCTCAGCGAAGCCTCCCCCACCCCCACGTTCTAACACAGGTGAGCACCGGCTCCCCTTCCGCCTGGCACACACCATCTGGTGGCGTGCGGTGTGCTGCACTGTGGGGACATGCCCGGGGTGGGTCCTTGAGTCTTTCTTGGTACTGCCGGCCTCGGGCAGTGCGAGGAGGCTGACTTATGGGGGATGCCGTGCTCCCAGCCCTGATGTCTAGGGGCAGGGCCCCAGACTGGAGACCGGGTGCTGGTAGAGAGGCAGGCTTGTTGTTCCCTGAGCTGGTCTCACTCACAGGAAGGATGTGCGCAGGACTCTGGGAAGCCTTTGCCCCACACCCTCCTCGGGATGCCTAGTGCGTGGGCTATAGGGTGGTCCCATTTTTTCTGGGTGTGGGTTTGGGTGCACCAAGCATACAGCCTGAGGCTTCCCACAAGCTCTAATGCTTCTGCCCGGCTGGGCTGGGGCCATCTTCCTAGGCCACCCCGTGGCCACAGACAGCGTTTAGAGGCTGAGCTCTTCCTGAGGAGGAGGGAGCACCGCCCCCCCCACCCCCACCCCCAGAGTCCGCTCAGGCAGCAGAGACCCGTGTGTGCCCTGCCCACTGCCTCCCGGATGCTGCTGGCCACCCCCACCCCCCCAGGCTCCGGGTCTGTGCAGGACTTGTGGTGCCTGTCCTTTCTGCTCAGCCTGTGTGTAGTTTCTCCTCTGCTGACTGGCCACTCACAGCTTCCCTTGTAGTGGCCTCTTTCTCCTCCCTGTACCCGTCCAGTTGCCAAGGAAAGTTGCACAGGAGCATTTCCTGGGCAGGTATTCATGCCTCTCCTTAGGAAAGCAGTGTTTGCTGCAGAGCCCTGCTCTGCCTCATAGGTGCTGTTTTCACTGTCCCTCATCCTCTCACCCTCCATGATCCCGCCAGCCTGTCGTCGCCCTCCGGGACAGGGCCTCGCCTCGCTTGAAGACATCTGTGCGGAATGTCTCTGCTTTGCTGGCAGGAGCCCCTCTGCCTGTGCCTTTGCTGTTGCTCTTTGCTCTGGGCTGGACGGGCCCTCCCAGCCCTGGGCTCAGCCAAGCCGACCTTGCCCTGGCCTCTGGTGGTCTGAGTAGTTTTGTGAGCTCACGAATTGAGCTGTGTCTGCCTTTCATCATGGGCTGGCTGAGGGCCTGCAGACTGGCCTCTGGTCTGTTGTCCCCAGGCCCTGGCAAGGGAAGTTTGACTAGTGCAGCTCTCTGGCCCACCTGTGTCCCCGCGTGTGGGCAGGAGCCAGCTGGGAAAGGGCAGTGTGCAGATGGCGTCTGGCAGGCAGCTGATGGACAGCATGTGTGCAGGACTGTGTGCAGGTGGCTTCAGGCCATGCTAACCCCCAGTGGCGTCTTCTCACCCTGCCCCTCGCCCTGACACTGTAACAGGAAATGCAGCTTTGGGGCATCGTGCCTTCTGAGCACTCCTGGACTTGGAAGGCAAGCCTCTGCTTCCCAGAACAAGCTCCCCAGTCTGTGTCCACTCAGGGACTTCTCCTGTGTCAGGGTTTCCTCCAGTCCAGGCTGCGAGGAGTCAGGCCTCTCTCCCAGTTCCTGGGCTGATCCCGCCGCTCCCTCCGAGCT
>PVJI01017514.1:0-35461 GCA_004026765.1 Micronycteris hirsuta
GGTGCACTCTTCACTGTTGTCCAGTCACCAGCCCAGTTTCTGAGTGTGCTTCTGGGCCCAAGCTGTCTTGATGTGCACCTGATAGTGGCAAATCTCCCACTGCCTATTTTTTCTCCGCTGGTCTAACTAATAGGTTCTCTCCGTGCCCTTTCTGGATAGTTTGGCCCCCGCTCTGAGTCAAGAATTTGTGCGGTCTGTAACTCTGGGCTGCCGCTCCCCTCGACAGGGTGCTTCTGCCCTATTCCCACAAAGTTGCTTGGTCTTGCCGGGTTGCGCGCTCCTGCGTGCGCCTGCGTGCGCCTGCGTGCGCCTGGTCTGACTGGCTAGGGCTTTGTCCCCAGCTATAGGCGTTAGCTCAGCGCTCCTGTGAATTCTTTTATCTTTGCCCCTGGGCTGTGCCCCAGCGAGCCTCAGCCAAAAGGCCTGGTCGTGCGCTCTCTCTGGTATTTTTGAGCTGTGCGCCCGTGTTCGCTCACTTCTTTGTCCCTGGATTATGCGCCCAAGAAGCCCAGTTGTGCACTGTCCCCAGTATTTTTGAACTGTGTACGAATGGTCCGCGGGTCGCCAGGTGCGCAGGGTCCCCGGTTTCCCTTGTTCGGTGTCCCAGGCCGCACTCGGCCAGAGATTCGGTGACTGCAAGCTGTTTCCGATACTACTGTTATGGGCTGGGAAAGGCCTCGGACCCTGGATACAAACAGGCTCCAATTCCCCTTGGTGGAAGCGCCAGCCTCCTCGGGCCAAGGGCCGACCTTGCTCTCCCTCCGTGATACAGGCCGAGTTCCCTGGGCCTCCAATCCCGGTCGCCTACCGCTCCTGGTAGCGCACCGATCCCGGGTCCTGCACCGATCCCGGGTCCTGCACCGATACCGGGTCATGCACCCGACCTCGCAACTGTTGAGAGCAGGGCCTCTCCAAATAGTCACGTAGCGCCACTGTTTTTCCTCTCTGAAAAAATTCTACCTATTTACGCTCTCCAGACAAAACAAGCATCTGACTACTCTCAAATCCTAACCTGGCTCCTTCCCCAAGAATCTTGCGTCCGATCCGGGCGGCTGCTGGGTCTAGGACCGAAGCCCCACCCCGCTCCCCAGGCTTGTCCTGATGGGGACCCTTTCCTTCCGATGCTCTCTGCTTACCGTATGAATGTTCAAATTCCTCTGTAATCTTGGGCATCAATCATCATATGTGTTGGAATACTGCTGGGTTTTCGCTCCGTTCCTCAGAAAATCAACCAGTGGGTAGGAGGACGTAAACTCTGTTCCTCCTAACTCGCCGCCATCTTCCCCCCAAAAAGTCTCTTAAATCTTCATATAGTGGAGTTATTCACCATGTTCTCTTCTGTGTCTATATATTCTAATTTTGTTCAATATATATCTGGGTTCATTGAATATATTTCATTGAATATGTGTGTTTTCCATTATATGATTATGATCACATATTCATATCTTCTACTTTTGATGGACATGAGTTGTTTAACCTTTGAGCTATTAGGAATATAGTTGCGGCCCGGCTGGTGTAGCTCAGTGGATTGAGTGTGGGCTCGGAACCAGAGGGTCCCGGTTCGATTCCCAGTCGGGGCACATGCCTGGGTTGTGGGCCAGGTCCCCAGTGAGGACTATGTGAGAGGCAACCATACATTGCTCTTTCTCCCTCCCTTCTCCTCTCTCTGAAAAATAAATAAATAAAATCTTTAAAAAAAAAGAAAAGAAATATAGTTGCTATACCTAATATTCTTATACATATAACTATTATACAAATACATAATAAATTAAGTCAATAACAAATTGTGACACTGTTGGATTAGGTATTGGTTAGGTATAGCTTTAGCAGACATTGCTATATAATTTTTCAAAACCATTCTAACAATTTGTACTTCCATCAGAAAAATATGAAGATTTCAATTCCTCCAAATGCTTGTTGGTGCTTGACATTATCAGTCATTGTAATATTAGTTCTTTGGTGTGTTCATATAAAGCACATCATACTTGTTTACATTTTCCTGATAGCTAATAATTTGTCTTTTTATAAGTTTATAATTCATTTATACATTCTTTTTGAAGTACTTATTAAAATTTTTTTAATATATTTTTTATTTTTTTTTTATTTTTATTTTTTTTTAGAGAGAAGGGAAGGGAGGGAGAAAGAAAGGGAGAGAAACAGCAATGTATGGTTGCCTCTCACATGGCCCTCACGGGGACCTGGCCTGCAACCCAGGCATGTGCCCTGACTGGGAATTGAACCGGGACCGCCTGGTTCCCAGCCCGCGCTCAATCCACTGAGCCACACCAGCCAGGCTAAAATTTTGTGCTGATTTTTAAATTAGTCTTTATGTTTTTTCCTTATTTCTTTATATGACTGTTTACGCTTTTTAATACATTATATTGATTATGCTATTTCAGTTGTCCCGTTTCCCCCCCTTTATTCCGCTCCACTCTGTACACCCCTACCACCCGCATTCCCTCCCCTTTAGTTCATGTCCATGGGTTGTACATATAAGTTCTTTGGCTTCTACATTACCTATACTATTATTAACCTCCCCATCTATTTTCTGCCTACCATTTATGCTACTTATCCCCTGTACCTTTGCCCCCATTACCCCACTCCACTTCCCTGATAATAACCCTCCATGTGATCTCCATTTCTGTGATTCTGTTCCTGTTCTAGTTGTTTGCTTACTTCCTTTTCGTTTTTGTTTCAGGTTTGGTTGTTAATAAATGTGAGTTTGTTGTCATTTTACTGTTCATATTTTTTATCTTCTTTTTCTTAGATAAGTCCCTTTAACACTTCATATAATAAGGGCTTGGTGATGATGAACTCCTTTAATTTGACCTTATCTGGGAAGCACTTTATCTGGCCTTATATTCTAAATGATAGTTTTGTTGGATAGAGTGATCTTGGATGTAGGTCCTTGCCTTTCATGACTTTGAATACTTCTTTCCATCCCCTTCTTGCCTTCAAGGTTTCTTTTGAGAAATCAGTTGACAGTCTTATGGAAACTCCTTTGTAGATAACTGTCTCCTTTTCTCTTGCTGCTTTTAAGATTCTCTTCCTATCTTTAATCTTGGGTAATGTATTTATGATATACCTTGGTGAGTGCTTCCTTGGGTTCAACTTCTTTAGGACTCTCTGAGCTTCCTGGACTTCCTAGAAGTCTATTTCCTTCACCAGATTGGGGAAGTTCTCCTTCATTAAGTTTTCAAATATGTTTTCAATTTCTTGCTCTTCCTCTTCTCCTTCTGGCACCCCTATGATTCAGATATTGGAATGATTAAAGATGTCCTGAAGGTTCATAAGCCTCTCCTCATTTTTTTGAATTCTTTCTTCATTCTGTTCTGGTTGAATGTTTCTGTCTTCCTTCTGCTCCAAACTTTTGATTTGAATCCCAGTTTCCTTCCAGTCACTGTTGGATCCCTGTACATTTTCCTTTATTTCACTTTCCATAGACTTCACTTTTTTCTTTACTTTGTGAGCATACTCAACCAATTCTGTGAGCATCCTGATTACTGTCATGGATTTCGACCCGCAAAATCTGTGGGGGGACCGCCCCAATTGCGTGAATCAATCTTACCCAGAGATGAGAATCCACGGGTCTTTCCCATCACCTTCATCTTGGGAAAAAGACCTCGTTGGTAGGATAGCCGGGGGTTTTATTAGAGGCTTTAGGACATATTTACATTGGATTGATTATTCATGGGATTAAGCAGAACAGGGACAGTTTTACTCATTAGCGGGGCATTAGGATGTAAATTCAGGTCTGGTGGCAGACAGGACCAGGGTAATATAATAAACAGGGCTCAGCAAGCCAGAATTTTTTAAGATACATCTTTGCCAAATTCCTATTAGAGTTCCCATTCCACAGATATGATCCACACTTGCCTACACAGGAATTACACGTAGCTGCGCTCAAAATGCGTAAATTCTCATGAGTACGTGTTAACACACGTGTGGAAAACACTGCTACAGATTACCACTGTTTTGAGCTGTGCATCTGATAGGTTGGCTATCTCTTCATCATTTAGTTATATTTTTTCTAGAGCTATGGTCTGTTCTTTGATTTGGGCCACTTTTTTTTTTTTTTTTTTTTTTTTTTTCAGCGTGCCTGGTACATAATAAAGGGTGGAGTCTTAGGTATTTGCCAGGGTGGGGAACCCACATAGCTGCCTTCTGGTGCTGTTTGTGGGGGAGCAGTCTGAGAGGGAACAATGCTGCTTGCTCAGCTCTCTGACAGTTTTCAGTCACTTCCCCTGCTACCCACAAGCAAATTGGGCCCTTCTGGTGCTGATTCCCAGGTGGGTGGGTTTTATGTATGTTCTAGGATCCTATAGGTCTCTCCAAGGAACTCTCCTATGAGGCTGGGAGTTTCTCCCACTGCTGCAACTGCCACAGGCTTTTTCAGTCACAAGTTTGAGGCTTTATTTCCCTGCACTGAAACCCTAGTTTGCGTGGTCTATCTGGCTCCCCAGTTGTTAATCCCAGTTTATCTGCACGCAACTGTGGGAATTCCTGCTCCACCAGGAGCCGCCTTGCCATTAATCCTCTTTATCCCAGCTGCCCATTTCCACCCCTCCTGCTGGTCTGGATGAATATTTCTTTTTTAAATCCTTGGTCGTCAGACTTCCATACAGTTTGATTTTCTGTCCGTTCAGGTTGTTTTTTGTTTTTAAATTAGTTGTTTTCCTTCATTCAGTGTCGGCAGAGCCACAGTATATCTACCTATGCCTCCATCTTGGCCATGTATTGTTTATGTTTTTGATATTAGCACATTCTTAAATAAATAAATTGCATGTCTATTCCTAATAAATTCACTTAAAGCTGAATTTTCCTCTTAGAACAGCATTTGCTGTAAAATATAAAGACTAATATGTTGTATTTTTATTATTTATTTCAAAATATTTTATAATCTCTATTTGATTTCTTCTTTAATGTTATGTAAATTATGTTTCTCAATTTTTGAAAATCTGAGAATTTATGTAATATTTATGATATTGCTTTTTATTTTGATTCCATTATCATAGAACATTCCCAATATGTTTTCAATTTTTGGAATTACTCACAACTTGATTTATAATCTGGATATAGTCACTGTCATGAATGTTTTATGTACATTTTCACACAAAATAGCAACATTCATGAAATCAAATTTAGATTATAATCATCAAAAGTATAATCATATATATGAATGTATTAAATATTGAACCTTCATCTATCATAAATTCCATTTGTTTTTCCTTTTTTAGTACTATCTCTCATTGCTGTACATTTTAAATTTATTATGTACTTACGTCTTGACTATTTTTATATCTTGTCACTGAATTTGCCTTATTTAAAAAAAAATTTGCTTTAAAGTCTCTAGTTTCTGATATAGTGTCTACCTCATTTCTTTTAGTTAAGATTTTTCATGTTGCATATTTTCAATACTTTTATATTTAACCTTTGAAATTGTATATAATGTGTGCTTCTTGTAAATAACAGCTTTTGTAGGTTTTGTAGCTTTTAACTAAAGGTTCTATATGTGTGTTGAAATAATAGAGTATTTGTATTAAGAGGTTTGCACTTCCTTTTGAAAGATCAATACAGTACAGATGACCTTTGTCCCTTCAAAAATTTGAGGTTAAGCTTTTAAAAGGCTGTTCTAATTTTTTGAGGGACCTCCATCCTATTTCCCACAGTGGCTGTACCAGTTTACATTATTATCAATGAATGAGGGTTCCTTTTTTCCCCACAAACTCTCCATCACTTTTTATTTACCTGTCTTGTTGATAATAGCTATTCTAAGAACTAAGAGATGGTTTTTCATTTTACTTTTGATTTGCATTTTTCAAATAACGACTGAGGTTGAGCATAGAGTTACCATATGACCCAGCAACTCCTCTTCTGAGTATCTACCCCAAAATTTGGAAACATTTATTCATAAACATATATGTACCTGTATGTGCATTGCTATAGCATCCATGGTGGCCACAACATGGAAACAATCAAAGTATTCCTTCATAGATGGTTGAATAAAGAAAAAGTGGTACTAGTATATAATAGAATACTACTTAGTCATAAGAAAAGATAAAATGCTGTCATTTGTGACAACATGGATGGATCTTGAGAATATCATGCTAAGTGAAGTAAGTCATAATCAGACAGAAAAAGTAAAAAACATTATGATTTCACATATAGTGGGATATAAAAGTAAAAACAACAAATGAATAAACAAGAAAAACAAGAAACAAAAACTCATAGACACAGACAATAGTATGCTGGCTACCAGAGGGAGGAAGGTAGGGGTAAAGGGTAAAGGGAGTCAATATATGGTGATAGAAGATTTAACACTGGGCGGTGGGCATACAATGCAATACACAGGACATGTACTACAAAACTGTACACTTGAAACCTATATACTTTTATTAACCAACATGACCCCAATAAATTTGATTTTTAAAAAGTTAGCTATGAATACAAACAATAGAAAGAAAAGGCTGTTTATTTTAGTTTTTCTGTACTACCAGCATGTGGCTGTTCTGAAATCTGCACTGATATCCATAGGTGGCACATAGATTCTAATATAAGAAATAAGCTACCTTTATTTAGAGGTATACATGCAACAGTGATTAAAAGAAAAAGCCAGCCATGGCTGGTGTGGTTCAGTGGATTGAGCACTGGCCTGCAAATTGGAAGTTCACTGGTTCAATTCCCAGTCAGAGCACATGCCTGGGCTGTAGGCCAGGTCCCCAGTTGGGGGTGTGTGAAAGGCAACTGATCAATGTATCTCTCACACATCTACCTTTCTCTTCCTCTCTTTCTTCCTCCCTTCCCTTATCTCCAAAATTAAATAAATAAAATGTTAAAAAAGAGCAATCTATTTGATTTTCTCTATAAAGGCCCAGATATAATAAATAATATTTCTAAATATTTTAATGAAAAATTAATAACCTTTAACAATAGCTTTCATATAATATACATATTTGTTTTATTTTCCACATTGTTTAAAAAATTACATTTTATACAAAAGTTAACCCTAGAAAAAAGTATTTAATTTTGTGTAATTATTTTCAAATAAACAATATATAGCATAAGATATATGACTAGATCTTTTACCTCTTTGATTTGGTTTATTCCTAGGTACTTTATTTTTCTTGTTGCTATAGCAAATGGGATATTATTCCTGATTTCTGTTTCTGATATAAAAGTGCCTTTGATTTCTGAATATTGACTTTGTATCCCACTGTTTTGCCAAATTCATTTATTAGGTCGAGTAGTTTTTTGGTGGAGTCTATAGGATTTTCTATGTACACTATCATGTCATTGGCAAACAGTGACAGTTTTGCTTTCTCCTTTTCAATTTAGATGCCTTTTATTTCTTTTTCTTGTCTGATTTCTGTGGCTAGGACTTCCAATACGATGTTGAATAGAAGTGGTAAAAGCAGACATCCTTGTCTTGTTTCTGATCTTAATGGGAAAGCTTCGGAGTGGTGGGGGAAAAATGAAGACAACTGTACTTGAACAACAATAAAAAAAGAAAGAAAAAAATTAAAAGTCATTAAAATAAAAAAGCAAAAGTGTACAGCTTTAATGCATGTATTGGAATAAAAATAACATCAAAATAAAAACAATTAATTACATGAAAAAAGATATATGAGTAGAGAACTTAAATCACTTTAGTAACTAAAGACCTTTTTTTTAAATAAGCAGTGTTCTGTATGTAGATCACTAGAATACATTTGATATATGCAATAAGATTATACATCAGCACAGAGTTTTCTGAGCTATAAATTTCATCCAAAACATATGAAATAAAATGTAAATATTATTTTAGAGTTCATTTCTGATTTCAATAACTTTTCTATACTTTGTCACCTCTCATTTTACATCTTCATTTGATTGTTATATTTTCTTCCAAGTTTTAAATTTTCTGATTCATTTATTTTCATAAGTCTAAATGTATGAGAATATTTACTTTGTATTTTGTTGTTGGGCACATTTTCCTTTGCTTCATGCCTCTTTTTCCTGGGGTGGGGAATAGGAGAGTTAAAGTTTTAAACTATCTCCATTATTATATGAGGACTAAATCAAGCACATTTTTATTCATAAAATTTTTTTCTTAAACCACACTGTAACAACATTTCAGTGCATAGGATGAAAATAAGTTCTTGTAACCATTACACCACATTTCTCTAATTTATTTACAAAAATTGAGTAGTTATTTTTTTTTATTTTATTTTTTTTTAGAAAGAGAAGGGAGGCAGAAAGAGAGAAAGAGAAACATCAATGTGTGGTCGCCTCTCACATGGCCCCTACTGGGGACCCGGCCCACAACCCAACCATGTGTCCTGACTGGGAATCAAACCAGCAACCCTTTGGTTCACAGCTCGAGCTCAATCCACTGAGCTAAACCAGCCAGGGCAATTGAGCAGTTATTTGAAAACTAGATATATGTATAAGAACTGCAAATATAAAGAGGCCAAATGGTGTGGAAGGTGATTCTGAAGACGTAGATGGGGCCCAGACAAGGCCAAACCTCATAATGATGAAGAGTCTGAAATTCACTAAAAACAGGAAAAATATGGGCATTTTTTAAAGTTGAGGTAGGAGGGCATCAGAGGGAGAAGCAGTGAGTTTGGCAAGAGGAAACTAGATGGGAAGTTATTTATTTACTAGAATAAGGAAGGAATTATGGCAGACAGCAGTGGCAGTATAGATGAGACACAGAGGGATTCAAGAAGTATTCCACAGATAAACACAGCAGGACTTGGGATGATTTAATAATCACAAAAGGACAGTTGGATAGTTAGAGATAACTCTGTGCTTTCAGATGACTCAACTTGATTACTGGTGGAAAAGATCTGCAAGAGGGATGGTATTTTCTCTAAATTGTTTTTTCACTAATCACATGAAGAGATTAAGAAGGCAGTTAGATGTACAAATCTAAAGCTCAGAGGATAAATTTGGGGTAGGAATATAATATATGCATAATTTGATATAAATAGTTATTGAAGCTGTTCACTAATTAATTCAATCAACACAATTTTATCACACTCTACCGTACGTCAGGCACTGTTCTATGATATGAAGAGTCAGATAAATTTTAGAATCAGCTTGACAAGTTCTATGAAAATCCTTTGGGATTTTAATTGGGATTTCATTATGTGTGTATAATTGATACTTAAGTAATATTTAGGCCATTCATCTTGAAAAATGTTACATCTCTAACCTGGGTATATTTAGTACTTTAATACTTTATGTTTGTTTCATTATATACCTTTTATATTTCTTCTGTTAATTCCTAGGTATTTTATGTTCTCTTTTTTGTCCTGTGAATGATATCTCTGTCACATTTTTCAATTGGTTATAACTGACCTATAAAAGGCATTGGATTTTGTATGCTGAACTTTTATTCAGTTTCCTTACTGAACTTCCTTTCTTTTTTCTAATAAATTAGTTTAATCTCTTGGCCTTTTAAGATAATGAAGTATATTATCAGCAAAAAATAACAGTGTTATCCCTGTTTTTTTTCTGACCTCATTGTATTGTATTGGATTGCTTGTAAAGTTTAATAATAAGAGGGATAGTTAGAATTTCTTTTATTTTATTTAGTATTGGTCCAAGCTTTACAGATTTATACGCCTACCTAGTTGCTAAAAAACATATATTTTGGGGTATAGGACAAAGAAATTTATGTCAATCAACAATGTCTTCAAACGCTTGAGTTTTTGTAAAAATTAAGTAATTTATAAAATAATTTAATTTTTAGGCTTTGTCATCATTATTATAAAATTTCAAACATTATATGTTACTATTGAAATGGATTTTCCAATTTCCAATTATATCATCTTGATATAATATGGGCCTGGCAATTCCAAACAAGGAAGATCTATTTGGTTTTCCTGTTGGAGGTCTGCATCTCAAAATATATAAAGTGATCTTAGAAAATAGCAGGAATAACCAAGCCAAATTGGAGTATATGTCTGAAAGTTTACAAAAATGCTAGGTTTGCACAGTTAATGATGACCCCATGGCATGTGTCGTGAATAGCCATTTACTTCTTATTAATAACGGCTTGCTATCTAAATAGAATAAGGTAAAGTATACTGAGCGCTAGTCTTAAAATAAGTGTTGCTTTTATTTTCAATGAAGAGGAAAAGAAAAGAATCTCAAATGTAAAGAGCCACTTCGAAGATTCTGTCCCAAAATTCTGCAAGAGAATGTAAAAGGCCTTAGAATTTCTTTGTGTGCTATTCACAATGACCAGATATTTTATTTAAAAAAAATTAATATCACTTAAACCTGCTAATTTTTGAATTACATTAGAGAACACAAGATTACCAAGGAATGTGATGTACTTATTACCACAAAAAATAAAGAACAAAAACTAAACAAAAAACAACAAAAAAGAGAGAAAATAATAATAATAAATTAATCAAGCAGAAAACATACTGACAATTTTTTCACAGTAATTAAATACCTATGAGTTTTATTAAAGTTAGTTTGAAATTACAATAATCAAACATGTAATTTTGATGATGCTATGTGGTTGGGAAGCAAACATAAATTTTCATTTGATCTGAATTATATGTGTTCTTTATCATACTCCTGGTCAGTATATGGAAAGTGAGTTTGGAAAGAGTGTTGAATTGAAATTATAAAGTTAATGTGAAATGTAAAATAGTGCACTAAGATGGCTTGGATGAGTTTTTTTTTCCTTTATCTTATTTTTAAAAATTGTCCTTTATCTCCTTTTTCCATTAGCAATGTTTGAACATAACAATGACCTAGTCTTGTTACCAGACGGGCACCAGCCCAGAACAGCTCTGCCTCAGGCCAGCCTGTACTGGGTGGGTTCTCGACTTCACGTAGAGAAGATTTTACAAGACGAGTCCAGGTGATTTTGATATTATGTTTGTTAAGACTGGGGACAGTGAAACAAAAGGAGGGCTTAGGGCAGAAGTAATAGGAGAGAGCCTAGGCGATGCTCTGCTTTGGCTCCCTGGAAAAGTTAAAGGAAAGGAGTGAGCCAAGGTGGGGATGCTTGTAGGTCATGAGAAAGTCAGAGGAAAAGGGGGCTCTGAAGCCTGGGTTGAGCTGATACTGCCTACTGCTCCCCTGACTTCACGTCTCCTTGGGACCCATAACATTTAGTTGGAAATAAAAAGTTCTTGCCTGAGAAGGGGCATGGGCGTGCTCTAGAACCCATGCCCCCTTTTGGCACCAGGGACCAGTTTTGTGGAAGACAGTTTTTCCATGGACCAGGGGTAGGAGGAGTAGGGATGGTTTTAAGATGATTCAAGCACATTGCATTTATTGTGCACTTTATTTCCATTATTACATTGTAACATATAATGAAATAATTAAACAACTCACCATAATGCAGAATCAGTGGAAGTTCTGAGCTTGTTTTCCTGGAACTAGATGGTCCCCTCTGGGGGTGATGGGAGACAATATATTTCTTATGTCCATTTTTCTCTGTAATCTCGTTTTGGTTGCTGTCACTGCAGAAAACCTTGCTTCACAAAGATAGGATGTCGGAAATGGAAGCAGGCTTTTCAGTGCTTTTGTGGCAATATCAGGATATTTGGCCTTGACTTTAACCCAGAATATATGGAGATTTGAAGTTGTCTCAGACATAATTTTAAGGCCACTGTCGTTTGCAATGTCAAGCAGTTGATCCTCTCCTAGCACAGACAAAGTCAGCTCACCTGGCTTATTCACAAATGGGTCGCAGATCCAATCCTTCCCAGTTCAGGGTCTTTTGTGGTTGGGAAGTAATGCTCAAACTCTTTTGAAAGCTGAGATAGGTGGTCATGCCCCAGCTGAGAGAAAGACGGCCCTATCTCAGTCTCTTTCAAATTGGCTGCTAATGTTTGAAACATGTCAAAAATCCCAAAGTTCACCTGTCAACCCCATAATGCCAGTTTGGCTTTGACGGCAGCCACTTTATCTGCCAACTTGAACACAGTTGTGATTTTCCCCTGAAGTGACAGATTGAGTTCATTGAGCAGGTTGAATATGTCACCCAAGTAAGCAAGTCTTGCAACCCATTCTGTGCCACTGAAATGTGCTGCCAGTGGTGACTTTTTTTCTAAAAGAAATCTCTGGAGTGCCTCTTGTAACTCAAAAACTCCAGCCGGTGATCTACCGTTAGAAAGCCATCTCACTTCTGTGTGTGAGAGAAGACGTGTGTGTTCTATGTCCGTCTCCTCACAGAGCTGCGTGAACAGATGTGAGTTAAGGGCATGTACTTTAATGTGGCTGATCATTTTAATAACATCCTGCAAAATGTTGTTAAGTTCAGGTTGCACTTTTTGGCTAGGCAGCATTTCTCTATGGATGACACAGTGCGTAGACTCCCATTCAGAAGCGACATTTTTGACCTGAGTAGTGAAACCAGAAAGCCGTGTCTGTGTATATACTGACACAAAACGGCCACTTCAGTTTTCCTGATATGCAATTATTCAAAGACTCGAATACTTCAGCAGCTGTGGTGTTGTGGCAACAAAAGTGCACATAACTTATCCTCATGCACATTCCCCTGAAAAATAATCGCACAAAACAAGTATTGTCGCCTTGCTGTCAACATACCTGGACTGCGTACCACGGTGACCCATTAATCCCTATAACAGTTGTGCCTCAGTATCCTCTGCTATTTCATCAGTTCGTCTAGTTACGGTGCTAGCCGAAAGAGGAACACATGCCACCTCTTGGACTGCAACTTCTCCTAAAAGTTCATGGTGAATGTCCTTAGCAGCAGGCAGGACCAGCCCTTCACCAATAGTAAAGGGCTTCTTAGCTTTAGCCATGCGGTTTCCCACTAAGAACGATGCTGTCAGTGCGGACACATTTAATGAAGGGGTGGCCTTCAATAATTGCTTCTGTTCTTCATGTTCGCATTTTTGTTTGTTTGTTTGTTTGTTTGTTTTGAAAAACTCCAGTGGCTTGTCTTTTAATGCAGGGTGCTTAGTCTCCATGTGGTGAAACAGGATTGAAGACTTCATAACTTCATTGGATAGCTGGTCGCCACACATGATACAAAGTGGGCTTGGAGAATGTGAATCACCTGTTGCGATGAACCCATCATTAAAGTAGACTCGGGCCCTGGCTGGTGTAGCTCAGTGGATTGAGCGCTGGCTGGGAACCAAGCGGTCCCGGTTCAATTCCCAGTCAGGGCACATGCCTGGGTTGCGGGCCAGGTCCCCAGTGAGGGCCATGTGAGAGGCAACCATACATTGATGTTTCTCTCCTTCTCTGTCTCCCTCCCTTCTCCTCTCTCTAAAAATAAATAAATAAATTCTTTAAAAAAAATAAAGTAGACTCGGTATTTTCTTTTAAATGCAGCTTTCTTTTTGTTGGCAGTGTTAGAGTCTTCTGCTGTCTCATCATTGTTTCCCCGTTTTCAAACAAGCTCTTCAGTGCTGTTTGTTTTTGACTCATTATGGCTAGGGTTAGCATGTGGGTTTATGAAACTGTGACTGAGACAAGTGTGCAGTGTAGGAAAGAAGCACAGATGGAAGTGGTAAATAAAATAATAGACAGGCCACGCATAGACTATAATAAGTGTTGGATTGTAAGTTAAAGCCTGCCACCAGATGCAGCTTAATTGTCACTTGCCACTCACTGATAGGATTTTGATATGAGTCTGCAAGCAATTGATTTGTTATGATCTGTGCAAACCTCTCTGTTAATGATAATCTGTATTTGCAGCTGCTCCCCAGTGCTAGCATCACCACCTCACCTCCACCTCAGATCATCAGGCATTAATTAGATCCTCATAAGGAGTGACAAACTAGATCCCTTCCATGCACAGTTCACAGTAGGGTTCACACTCCTGTGGAAATCTAATGCCACTGCTGATCTGGCAGGAGGCGGCAGAGCTCAGGCGGTAATGTGAGCAATGAGGAGCAGCTGTGAATACAGAGGAAGCTTCACTCTCTCAGCAACCGCTCACATCCTGCTGTGTGATCCAGTTCCTAACAGTGGGTCGGCGACCCCTGCTCCAGACTAAGCTAGCACTCAATCTTTGTTCTGAGGGCTTTTATCCTTTTTTTTCCTGTAAGTGAGAATCTTAGTGGAGGGTTTTAACCAAATACTTTTTAACTTTTCATTTGCATTTTTAATATTCTAATGCATGAAAATGACCCCATAAGGAGGGTTTGGGAATATTCTTTGGTCTGTTATACTGTTTTATTTTTACCCTGAGTCAGTCTGGCTTTTAATGGGGTTTTTGTTATTTGTTCCTGACTTCATCTATCCTTGGGTTAACTGGCACAAATGGCATTAATTGGGTCTCTGTTCTCTGACTCCCCAACCAGGGAGATTTAAACTATATATACTCTGGTTAGGGAGAAGAGATTAAACCACTCGCTCTCAAGGGTTCTTGGTTAGGGGAGAAAAGTACTTGTGATTCACCAGCTGGCTCTAAGTTGCTCAAACTGTTTGGCCTTGTTCTATTTTTTTCTCTCAGTTTCCCCAATCCATTTGCCCAGGAATTTTTTTAGCTTCTTACTATCCTGCTTCAGTCTTACTCCCATGTCTAACTTGTCTGTGTGGTAAGTAGGATAAGAAATCTTTCTCCTCAGCTCACTGTGTTTATTGTTTTATAAACAAGACAACTAACGCTGATGGAGTGTAAAGGATTTTTCTCAATGTCCTACATTTAGTGATTGAAAGCATAGGCAACCATATTTTTTGCTCTAAATAATACGGTTTTCTTCACTAAGTCTGACTAATAAATAAGCTACAAAAAAGATTCTACCTTTCTGAATAATTCTCCTGCAGTATTTTTTATTCCATTATTTAATTGTCTGCCTTTAATATCCAAGCTAAAGTATTTAGTGTATTTGACATTATTCCTTCTAAAAAGCCCTGGTTCCCCATGTGACATCAAAGCAAATGAGTTTTCTAGGATAAGCATCTACATGTGATGAAGTAGTCACAATCTCTGGAAACAATCTAGAATTTTCCTTTTTTGTCAATATACTGCTTAACATGTTTTTACAGTCTGTATCAGTCAGGGTTCTTCAGAAAAACAAATCCTATAGAATGTATATATTTATACACAGAGAAATTTATTTTAAAAAATAATTGACACATGATTTGGGGGGACTGGCAAGTCTGAAATTTGCAGTGCTGGCTGGAAATTCTGCCAGCACTTAATGTTGCGATCTTAGTCCTTCCTAAGGCAATCTAGATGTTGAATTCCTTCATTTTTGGAATCCCATAGTCTTTTCTCATAGACCTTCTACTCATTGGATGAAGCCTATCCGCATTATGAATGGTAATCTTTACTCAAAAGTCTACCTATTTAAGTGTGAATTGTGTCTAAAAAATACTTTCACAACAATATCTAGCCTATTGGTTGACCAAACAAGCAGGCATCATAGGCTAACCAAGTTGACATATATTATTACACACAGTCAAATGGTTGATGTCATTTTAAACTTGGTAAAAGCAGGCTTTGGGCTGGTTTGTTTTTAACACTCCTACCCCCAAAATGTACACACACACACAGCATAATGAGCTATAAATAAATTTGTGTAGGTTGATTGAATAAAAGGAGAATTACTAAATATATTGTCATAGAGTTTTTCATTAGTTATAAGCAATTCATGGGAGGCAAAAGAGGATGTATCTTTTGAATGTACTTAAAATGCTTTCAATGCAAAAATTTAAACTAAAATAATATTTAAATAAGTCTCTACCTTTGCCATTGTGAGCAATGAGAGTAACATACGGTGGGTTTTTTTCCTACATAGAGAAAGTATATTCAGCCATATACGTGTGTGTGTGTGTGTGTTCCAACATTCCAATTTGTGATCTGCACTCCTAAATCTTGGTGCTAAGCTGTTGGCACTCTGCAGTGTCTTTCATTCTGATGCTAGTCCTGGAAGCAATTTTACATTGGTTTCCATCAAGTGGAAGCAAAGAAATAATGAAATCTATGTAATATTTATCTCACAACTGTAGTAACTATTAAATTCAGGAAAAACATGAATAAGTTGAAGAAGAAAGGCATTAAAATATTGATAATATTATATCCATTGGGTCATGAAAATAGAATTGACTGATTTCATTGAACTTCTTTTTCATCATAACTTTTTTCTTCTAATTTAAGAGTCAAAACTTTTTGAATAAGAATATTCTTACTTTTACTTTCCTTCTTGTTGAGAAAATTGACTTATAAGGGTTGTTTTTCAGACTAACATGTGTTTCTCCTGTAAGACAATAACCAAGTGAGTACGCATATGTATGATGCATTATTTCATTTACCTTAAACACAGAAAAAAAGAGTAATGTTGCTCAGGCTTTGATATAAATAACACCAAAAAAGAAAAGCTAGAGGGGATTTCACTAAATAACGCTTTGCTCTCTCTTAGACAATAATCTTTAGATGAGCACTAATAAAACTCTCTGCAGTGGTGGTAAAGTTTTATATTTGTGCTGTGTGGTAAGATAGATGATAGCCATGCATGGTGAGTGAACACTTGAAATGTATAAAAGAGACCAAGAATCTGACTTTTATATTAAATGTATTTATTTTTAAATTTAAATTTAAATAGACACATAAGGCTCCTGTACTCTATTGGTAGATCAGCTCTAGATTTTTTAAAAATTAAAATAAACACATAAAATAAGCATGGACACTGTGTATGGCAACATGAGATCCAGTGTCCTAACCCCACTGCCCAGAAACAGACCTGATACATAATCTGCATTAAATACACTTCTTAATATCTGCTAATGTATTAAATGTATAAAAAATATGTTGTTAAAGAATCTATAATTTAACTGAAAAAATAAATAGAATAAAACTATTAAACTACTTTCATATATTTTCAGTAGGTGATATTACAATGCAAAAGGATAAATAAATAGAATTAAATCGCCTATAAGCTTTTTTATTGTTTTTTATTGCCATTTATATCCCTTATAGAAGTGCCCATATAATTAACGTAGTTCAAAATCTTGATTTTTTAATCCTCACCTGAGGATATGCTTATTGATTTTTGCATTGCATTCAAATATTTATTTAAGTAAATTAAAAACATTACAATATAAATTTTTCCTATTCTTGAATAAAAATATTTTCATAAAACTGTGTAGTTTTTTTTTTCCCATTGGTTGTGAATTTCTATTTGAGCAATTACTGTTAATTCAAATTTTTCTTTGTATTGCAAGTGGATTTTTTCCTTGGCATTTTCTAATCATTTCTGTTTACTAGAGAGGCTGTTAATTTTATGTGTATATTATATTTATATCAGGTCACTTTATTTAATTATTTATTCCAATAACCTATAATCATTTCTCTTTGGATATATGTTATTGATTTTGAAATATAAATTATAGAAAATGACAATAAAAGCATCTATTAATCATCCTTATAAAGTCTTAACATGATATCACTTTGCTTTAGACATTTTTAAAGAAACTATTGTTGAAGGCCAATGCATATCAATCTAAATTCTATCACTCTGTCAGTAGTATTCACTATCAATAAATTAGGTATTATATTTTTATTCATTTTCATACTATTACAAAAATGTATACATATGTGTTTCATTATCCATATAACAACATTTAAAACAAATGACATCATGTAATATGTTTTTTTTACTGAAATACATTTTATGGCGCATACCCGTGTAATACATTATCTATTGCTTATTCATGTTGGTGTAATTTAAGTGCACCGAAGTGTAATACCCAGTCTTCCTTGAGGGGCCAATATTTTAATACTACACATACAGCAACAGTGGACATCTTTGTACGAGTCTCCTTATAGCTTTTTGGCAACTTTTGCAACTTCTTCTGTGTTCTATTTATGTTTTCTATTCCTTTTTTTTTTATTACTTATTGATTTAAAAAAGAGTGAAGGGAGAGAGAGAGAGAGATTGATGTGAAAGAGAAACATTGTTCAGTTTGCCTCCAATACGTGCCCCAACCAAGTGTCAAAACCACAAGCTAGGCATGGGCTCTGACCAGGAATCAAACTCAGTACTTTTTGGTGCACAGGACAATGCTCCAACTAACTGAAACACCCAGATAGGGCCAAAGTTCTCATATTTCCTTTATCAGAAAGACACTGTTCAATAATGAAAGTGAACTTATGTGAAGAGAATTTTTTAATTGCTGTTCGATTACAGTTGTTCCGATTCCCCCCTCCCATTGCTCTCCCCTAGTCAATCCCCACGCTGTTGTCCTTGTCCCCATACTGACAATGGGAAAATTGGAAGCTGATTATGCTTTTAAATATATATGTAAATATATGTGTATTTTAATTGAATTATTGAGAAAATTTTAATGCAATAAAGTCTGGCTGTCATCTCAATAATAGAAGAGATTGTTTTTGAGCAGGTTACATGATGAATAATACAAAATATTTTATTTTGATTTGATGTGAGCATGTGCTGACACTCAGTATGAGAAATCTCAGGAAGCCAGAAGAGTTCTATGGATTATATAGCTTAATACAGTTTCACTAACCCCACCCCCCAAAAAATATTCCCAATGTTTTACCGATTCTGTGCCCATCCCAACACAAAGCCCTGACTAGTACTGAAAATTTTTTGGGCTCTATTTTTTTTCTTTTCCAGGACATCATATAAATGCAATTACACAGTATATCTTATAAATTGCACAATCACAAATGGAATCATTTAGACTGACTTCTTTTAATTAGCAATATGCATTTAAGATGTACAGATGTCTTTGCATAGTTTTATAGCTCATTTCTTTTTATTTGAATAGTATCCTATTGTATGGATGTATTACAGTTTGTTTATCCAATCATCTTCTAAGAACATCTGAGTTCCTGTCAGTGTTTGATAGTTTATAAGTAAAACTGCTATAAACATTCATAGGTTTTTGCCTATTTTTGTATGGACATATTTTCAGATCAGTCTGATAAATGCTCAAAAGTTTAAGTGATGGATCATATTGCTCAAGCTTTGTGAGAAATTGCCAAAATCTTTTAAACTAATGTACAGTTTTATATCCCCACCAAAATGAGTAAGAGTTGCTGTTATCGTATAGTCTCTTTAGCAATTGGTGTTCACAGTTTTATTCATGTCAGCCATTCTAAGAGTTATGTAGAGGTATCACATTTATTTTAATTTGCACCTCCCTAAGTGCAAATGATGTTGAGAATCTTTTCTTATGCTTACTTGTCGTCTCTATTTTTTTTGGTGAAGCGTATGTGAAGATGTTTGCCCATTTTTAATTTTGTGTGTGTTTTTCTTATTTTTGAATCTTAAAAACAGTCTGTATGGTTTAGGCACAAGGCTTTTCTAAGGTATATCAGTGATTTTCAACCAGTGTTCCACAGCACTCTGATGTGCCACAAGAAGTTTTTAAAAATATGATACCTGACTATTTAGTCAGGCACTGATATCTTTCCTTTAGATTGTAAATTAAAAAATGACAATAGCCAATACAACAATAGCCATCTGGTGTAACTGAATTAAAATTGTACATATTTTTCTTAGATTGGCAAGAAATACATTTCTGGTGTGCTGCAGAACCTTGGTAATTAGTTATGTGTGCCATAAGATGAAAAGGGTTGAACATCACTGAGATATTCTAATTTTTGCAAGTATTTTTTCAAGCCTATGTCTTCTCTCTATATTCTCTTGTCTTTTCCAGAGCAGAAGTTTTTCAATTTTGGTGAAGTTCAGGTCCTGGCCAGGTTACTCAGTTAATTAAGGCACCATCCAGATATGCCAAGGTTGTGGGTTCAATCTATGGTCAGGGCACATACAAGGAGCAACCAATGAATGCTTACACAAGTAAAACAACAAACTCATGTTTCTCTCTTTCCTTCTCTCCCATCCTTTCTCTTTCTAAATAGCAATAAACAATTGTTTTTTAAAATTTAAGTGAAGTTTAATTTATTTTTTGGCATCACGTTTGTTTGTGTTATATTTAAAAATTCATGCCCAAACCCAAGGTCATGTAAATTTTCTCCTAAATTTTTTCTTTTTATAAATTTTATAGTTTTTCTTTTTACATTTAGATTTATGGTTAAGTTTGAGTTAATTTTTGTCACAGGTATAATGTCTGTGTCATTTTTTTTGTATATGATTTCTAATTATTTTAGGCACCAAAATTTATAAACTATCCCATCTGTATTTCTTTGCCTGTGTGCCTTTGTCAAGGATCAGTTGACAATATTTGTGTGGGTCTATTTCAAGGTTGTCTATTCTGTCCCTTCATGCATTATTCTTTCACCAATAAAATGGTGTCTTGATTTTAGTTTTATAAGTAGACTTTGAAGTTATATTGTACTCTGTTGTCTAGGTCTAGATCTTTTTTTTTCAAGTTGTCAAAGAAACGTTATTAACTGCTTGGGCATATTAAAAGGGTATAGATTTTTTATGTATTATCAAATAATATACACAAACACAAAAATATGAAATGTGTAATACCAAAATAAAAAGAAAGTTCTGTAACCACCTACTAACTCCCAGCTCACTTTCTAAAGGAAAACTCTTGTCTTTGGAGTAGTCACTTGTTAACAAATATGTATTTTATGAATTCACATATATTTCTTCATGAGCATGTTTTTTAGTATCTATTGTCTTTCCATCTTTGGGAAATTAAAGTTTATTTATTTATTTTTATTGTTTTTCAGTTATAATTGTCCCATCTTTTTCCCATTGTTCTCCTCTGCCCCATACACCCCCACACCCACAGTCAATTCCCCCAAATGTCCATGCCCATGAGTCTTCTATTCATGTTGCTTGGCTTTCCCTTCTCCTTCTTTCCCCCAATACTCCTTTCTGCCCTCCAATCTGGTCACTGTCAATTTGTTCTTTATTTCCAAATCTCTGGTTGTATTTTGCTTGCTTGTTTGTTTTGTTGATTAGGTTCCACTTGTAGGTGAGATCATATGTTATGTCTTTCACTGCCTGATTTATTTCACTTGGCATAGTGCTCCCCATTTCCATCCATGCTGTCACGAAGAGTAGGGGTTCCTTCTTTCTGCTGCATAGTACTCCATTGCATAAATGCAACACAGTTTTTTGATCCATTCATTTACGTATGGGCACTTAGGCATTTTCCAGCACTTGGCTATTGTAAATAATACTGTTATGAACACTGGGGTGCATACGTTCTTATGAATTGGTAATTCAAGTTTATTAAGGTATATTCCCAGCAGTGAGATTGTGAGATTGAAAGGCAGTTCCATCTGTTGTTTTTTTGAGGAAATTCCATACTGTTTTCCACAGTGACTGCACCAGACTGCATCCCCATCAACAATGTACCAGGGTTCCCTTTTCTCTACAACCTTGCCAGCACTTGTTGTTTGTTGATTTGTTTATCATGGTCATTCTGACCAGTGTGAAGTGGTATCTCTTTGTGGTTTTAAATTGCTTCTCTCTGGTGGCTAGTGATGTTGAGCATTTTTTCAAGTGTCTCTGGGTCCTCTGTATGTCCTCCTTGGAGAAGTGTCTGTTCAGGTACTGTTGCTTTCTTTTATGAAGAATACTACTAATTATTGCTTCATTGCTTCAGTTTTTAAAAATATGTAAAGAGATATTCAAGTTATCTATTTCTTCTTGTCTGAGTTTTGTTAGTTTGTATTTAAATGAATTGGTCTATTTCACGTAAGATATCAAAGTGGGACACAGTTGTTCATAGTATACCTTTATTATTTTCAGCTCAATCAATCAGCCCCATTATCCAAAATACTTGAAAAGTGTTTATCTCTTAAGAAAAGCAATTTCTTGCTTTTTTTCTTCTGCTTCAGGTAATACACTCATTGTTAAAATATGGGACTATGTGGGTAATTTGTGGTATATATAATGACCTGTATTTGGTGTGGAATATTTCCTAGTCTTTCATGAAAGATGATATTCTTTCAACAGTGGAATTATTACAGTTTAGAAAGATTTAATACAAGTAATTACACCTTTTTATTATGTGGGATATATTCAGGAGGTCCATAAAGTTCTACTTTTCCTCAGGCCCTCTAACTTCCTAATTAGGGTGAATGGAAAATGTATTAAAAACCATATAACTATCTTTCAAGGATGATACAAAACTTCAAATTATACAGAAAGAGGACACACATTGACTTAATTGCACACCAACTAGGAAATTGCCACTATAGATTCTTTGGGTTTGGATACATGGAAAAGAAGTAAACACAAGGATTCCAGCAAATAGATGAGGTATGAGACACCAACGGTTCCTAGCTAACAAATAAAAAAGTGAGTCAGGGAAAGAGAAGTCTTTCATTGGTAATGTGGTAATCACCAGTTACGTTGGTTACGTCAGAAATACCCAGGGTTAGAAAGAAAAAAGAATATAGGTTATTTATTTTTTCTGAATCAATTCATTTTTTAAATTAAATTTATTGGGGTGATATTGGTTAATACAATTATATAGGTTGCAAATGCACAGTTCCGTGCCCAACACCCAAAGTCAAATCTCCTCTGTCACCATATATTTAAGTCCCTTTACCCTTTATTACTCTCCCCACTCCACCCTCCTTCCCACTGATAACCACGATACTGATGTCTGTGTCTGTGAGTTTTTGTCTGTTTTTATTGTTTGTTCATTTGTTGCTTTCTGTTTTATATTTCAACATATGAGTGCAATAATATGGTTCTTGATTTTTCCTGCCTGGCTTATTTTGCTTAGCATACCATGGTATTCTCAATCCATCCACGTTGCCGAAAAATGGCAGTATTTTATCTTTTCTTATGGCTGAATAGAATACATGCTATTTTTTAAACTAACAGATTCTAATAATTTCTCTTTTTTAAAAAAAAGTTCACATATGGGAATAAAAAGAGAGAAAATAGAACTGAAACCATCAACATTCTCATTTCAAAATATAAGAAAATGTTCAAAGCATTATGTTTTATTCTTTTACACTAATATGAGTTCTAAAATTGAAAATAACTTTTACCTCTAGTTAAAAAACAAATACAAAGCTTGTATGTAGTCATTTGTACCTCATTAGATTAGTCATTAAAGCCTGTTCTTTACTTTAAAAGCCATACAATTAGTTGCCATTTAACGAAGTCACCTAATGTGTTGGTCATTCAATTAACATGCTGTCTGTTAAATCACAAGGACTTTAACATAAGGTGGTTTGTCCCATTTATCTGAGAGAACACATGGCTCTTAAATGGACAGCAGTCGGTGTACGTAATTCGATGACCTTCTGTGGGTCAATGAACTATTCATTGCAGTGGAAAAGATTAGTTTGAATGGATATTAAATTCTATGAAAGAGAGTATGGTTTGCAAAATACTTTACATTGATGATGAAATAAGACTTCCTATTATGGACTTACACTGGCAAATGGCCTATGAGATAAGAACTGTTCCTTTAATTCAAGAGTGCACTACAAATTAATTTCTGGGAAATTTTTTTTTTCTATTTTTCCATACCTGTTTTTGTTAATCCTATCTAAAATAAATTTCCTATACTTAACACTTACACTTAACACATACACCATATATTCCAGATATTCATAAAATGTGCCTTCTCCATTCCTTTATTTTTTGTACTTGATAAAACATTATCAACCTTCAAAACACGAGTCACCCATTCGGATAAAGTCTTTCTGGTGAAAGTCATTAGAGTTTCCTCTGGTGTTGTTACACAACATCTTTGAAAGAATAAATAAATGTCTGATAAATAATTTCATCTATATTTTCTGCCATTTTCATGTTTATCATCTGTAGCATTGGTTCTTTCTTTTTTCTACTCTTTATGTCTACCCATTAAGGCCCTGCTTGCTATAGGAACTTTTCCCTAGTCATTCAAGTCTTATAGGAGGAAGTGTGATCTAAAGAAAGCACAAAGTTTTGAAACAAAAGACCGGATTAAAAAATTTGTCTCTACATCTATTTCATTCAGAAACCATCCTTAGATTTTCTATCATCCATCTATCTACCCATGTATCTACCTAGCATCTATCTACCTAATGTATTTATCTATCAGCTATCATCATCTCACTAGATAGCTTTATCTATGTATCTGTGTATCTATCATATATATGTACATATGTATATATATATATATGTAATCATCAATCTATTATATCTATATTATCTGTATCACTAGAATAAGCCTATGACCACTCAACATTTAATTTTCCCTTAGAATCCCAACTCTGTCTGTGTAGAAGTTAATCTGAGGAAACTACTCATCCCAAGAATGATAATTTTCCAGAGTTCCAGTAATTTCAGATGTTCTTCATCTCCAAGGAGAATAATAGAAAAGCAAGGACCTGCCAGAAGGTAAAGCCAGGGGCATTAAATAACAAAGTATTTGGAAGTTTCTTTCAAAGAACAGATATTTGACCTACCTAAATTTTTACCCCCAAGAAAGGATAAACTGTCCACTGGAATTCAAGAATTCCTGAGAAGTTACCCATTTCTGTCTTCTATTTTCTCCCTTTTTTATGGGAGTGTTTATTTGAGTTATCTGTGTCTTTATTACCATTATATATTATGTATTACGATAACATTACCTTTTAAGAATTTAGGTCTCTGGATCAAAATAAGCCATGTTTTAAGTTGTTAAGTTAATCATAATTAAATAAAATTAAATTTAAAAATAATTTCATTAGTCACATGGCCCATGTTTCAAGCAGTCGGTGACCATATGTAGTTAATTGCTGGCTACTGTATGAACCAGTGAGATATAGAATATTTCCATCGTTATAGGACATTCAATTAGCACTTTTATTGATAATAAGAAGAAGGAAAGAATGATTACTCAAGAGCTGAAGCAACACTATTATATGATAGGGTGCCATAGTACAAAATATATTAGATTTCTATGAGGAACTATATAGTTAATGTAAAAATTGAGCACTGACTACCAAGAGAGTAGGAAAAAAAACTTCCAAAGTGACATTTTTTTTTTTTAATTAGAAACTTCAGAGAGCTGGCGTACTGAAGTGTATCAGACTATGGATTCTATAGCCAGGCTGTCTAGCTATTAGTTCAATAAACTTCGGCAATTATTTGTTTATGTCTTGGTTTCCTTATTTGTAAAATTGTGGTAATAATAATACCTACATCATAAGTTCATGTGTGGATTAAATGAATCATTATATTCAAAATCCTTAAAACTGAAACTATCTTAGTATCTGAAGAAGGAGGCATGGTTCCATCCAGGCAGCTCAGTTGGTTGGAGTGTCATCCTGGAGACAGAAAGAACGTGGGTTCAATTCCCAGTCTGGACACATACCTCAGATGTGAGTGTGATCCCTGGTCAGGGTGCATAGGAGAAGACAACCAACTGATCTCTCTCTGTCTTTCTCTCTCTTTATCTGTCTCCACCCCCCTTCCTCTCTCTCTAAAAAGCAACGAGGAAATGTCCTTGGTGAAAATTTGTTTAAAAGACTGTATTAATGGAATTTTGATGGTACTAAAAGGGGTATTAATTCCCACTAGCTTTGTTCTAATAACCTTCAGACAATGTGTAAATAAGAGCAAGCTGCTATGAGCAGCATCCCAAATGAAGCAGAGCTCACTATGTTTATACTATCAGCAGATGACTAAGTACTTTGAGGACATTTAATTGAAGAATAAGGAAGATTTAGTGTATAGTTTTACAATATTTCCCATAGGAAGAGTGAAAACAAAGATGTATTAAGAACTTTGTTTGATCCTTACAAAGTTTCCCAGATTAGCATAAACTTGAAATGACAATCTATCCTTTAAATTAGTTACATTAATTATGTAAGTCTACTTTTAAGATTTTGAAGTTATTATCTCATTCATTTAGTCAATGTGAATGTAATTTTTTTTTCCAAATGTGTTTCTTAAACAAGTAAGCATCATTCACGGGACTTCAGATTCAAAACCAGACCCATTAGAATCCTAAATGTTACAAGAAATATGCTGTTACATAGCTTTTATTTCTGTTATCAGAGAGATTGTATAACCTTTTATAGATACTTCATTGCCCCTAGAGCTATATACATGCCAGAATTTATTTTGTTGGTTATTATATAGAAAAGAAAATAATCACTGCTATTAAAACTAAAATTCATATTTGAAAGAAATGTCATCACATAGAAGTCCTTATTTTTGTCTACTGTACATACAGGGTAAAAAAAATAAGTAGCTAATAGTAGGATAAAACCACAATAAAGAATGCTAAATACAGGACAAGTCTCCTTTTGAGAAAAAGTAGATGGCTTAAGGAAATATCTTATATATCATCTCCTCCCACTAAATATAAGGACACAAATGCACACATGTACTGTGATAACCACCTCTGCTTCCCACATGTTTGATTACCAAAGCACAATCATGAATAGTAAATGTGCTAAAAATATGTTTATGTTACACATTTCCTCCAAAGATCTTTTGTAATGTATCCATATTTTGTAGAAGTCAATAATTTAAAATTGTGTGCTTGAAACATTCCCAACTAAATGGGTTTGGGAACAGAATTGCTAAATTTTATTACTGAGAAGCTACTGAAGAAAGATTACAGGTACTGCAGAGAAATGTAAAATGTTTGCAGCTTCTGGGTATTCTGAACTGCATCGTTCCCACCTATGGATGTTCACATTGTACAAAAGAAAAGTTAAATATTTATCAAGAATAATTCAATAGACACATACACACACATCAGAACAAAACAAATACAACAAAACAAAAATCTACAAGGGTAGACCCCCCAAAACCCCTGGAATTTATTTATTTATTTTTTAAATTAATTTATTTTTAGAGAGAGAGGAAGGGAGAGAGCATGAGAGGGAAACATCATTGTGTAGTTGCTTCTTGCACAGCCCCTACTGGGGATTTGTCCCACAACCCACGTGTGTGCCCTGACTGAGAATCGAACCGGCAACCCTTTGGTTCACAGGCCAGTGCTCAATCCACTGAGCCATTCCAGCCATGGCTGGAATTTATTTATTAAAAAGTGTGTAATTATTCTTACACATTTAAACTTCAGCCACCTTCAAAGTGCTCTCCATTTGATGCGATTCACCTAGTAAGATGTTTTTTCCACTGCTCAAAACAGTTTTTAAACCTGTCATTTTGCTGCCTTTTTGTGCTTCTGCCCTTTTGGTTTCACCTCTTCCACATAAGCAAAATGTTTCATTTTAATGACAATTTTCATCCAGGGAAACAAAAAAAAAGTTGTCTAGGGCAAAATTGGGTGACGAGGGAGGGTGGGACATGAAGGTCATGCAGTTCTTGGTCAAAAACTACTGAGCACTCAGTGTGGTGTGCGTAGGTGCACTAGTAAATCATCCATCACAAAATGGGCAAATACTGGAAAGAGTCTTAAAAAATTCACTGAAGCCGGACACAGCCTCTCACAACAGTGCCTGCTGGCACACTGATAGGGATGGGTTCCTAGAACACTCACCTAGTGACAGAAGCCTGTTTTGTACAAGGGGCCTGCTCTCCAGAAGATAATTCTGTTTTTTTTTTTTTCGGGGCCCCCCTAGTACTTACTGTAAATAAAAAAAGATGTTGATTTTGATTAGTCTATTACTTTTCTACACAATAAATTGTTGCTAATAGTGGCCCACCTCTGTTACATTTCACTGATATAGACTTGACACTAAAATAAATATCTTTGCTGTTAAAATATGTAAATACATTTTATGGCTTAAAGTTATTTGACTGATATTTCATATCCATGCTGTAATGGTTTCTAGAAAATAAAATAGAGGTATAAGTATTGGAATATTGGCACCATTATTCTCAAAGGTCTAACAAACATTCCGTTATTTGCCTTTGTAGTGGTAATTAATTCTCATTAAAAATTGTGTTTAACTCAATATTAAAATAGGAGTTCACAGGTTAGCTTCCTTTGGGAACAAGACTGAGCAAGGTATAATTTTTGTGTGTAAATATTGCCATTGCCCTGGGAACACCAGGCATGTAATGATTTTAATGAATATGAATATGAAGATAATGATATACCAAATACGAAAGCAAACATTTGAAGTGCAAGATAAAGTCTATTTATAATTGTGCATATCCATATGGCAAAGTATACTTATATGTTTTGTATTTGTGTAATGAAACCATTCTACTAGTGATCCAGTTTTCCAGTTCTGCCAGATATTTTCATAATATATGACTCTCAAAGTAAAAAATCAGGGAAATATATAATGTGCTTCTAGAAAGTGAAAAATAAAGTATGAAACAATGATTTTATTTTGGAAAACAGCATATTAAAGGTAAAGTTGTAATATGTAATATAAAAAGTTTTAGGGATAAAATGTTAGTGTAATTTCTTTTTCCTGAGTAGCTGTAATAATGAAGTAGAAGCATATAAAAAAGTGGTAAATTAAATAAAACAAGCCATTGATTTTGATTACAAAATGTTGTATAAGAAAACATACACTTATTATTAGATTCAATGAATGACACATAGTCAATCATGAAAACTGATTTTTAAATTATTCAGACATTATCTCCATAAGGATTTTGAGAGACTGTTTGTTTTGGGGGGATGATAACCAGTTATGACAGGTAAGTGCTTTCCTTCAATTGGTAAAGCATGCAAAAACAGTATATTTTTGGAAATACTAGAGTCTATTCTCTAAACAGTCAAAAATATTAAAAGTTGGAAGTGAAGATTTAGCTGCCAATATAGTTGCCTCCACTTCTCCTACCATTAATTTTCTGTCTTCCATCACTGAAACATAAGGATATAAACATATACATGCTCGCATCTGTGACTAAACTGGGAAGACACAGGGCATTTCTATTTTGAATATGTACTTCTTACTCTTCATTTGTAAACAATATGTAAATATTTTATGAAATACTTTTAAAAGTAAAGGCAAAAGACATTATTTTAGAAATGTAATTTGATGTTGCAAATATCTTCTCCCAGGTGGTCAGTTGCCTTTTTGTTTTGCCAGGCGTTTCTTTTCCTTTGCAGAAGCTTTTTAGTTTGATATACTCATATAATCCCATAATTTATTTCCGCCTTTACTTCCCTTGACTTTGGTGCCAAATTCATAAAATATTCTCCAAAACTAAGGTCCATAAGCTTAATGGCTGTGTGTTCTTCTATGTAATTTATTGTTTTAGGTCTCATATTTAGGTCTTTGATTCATTTTGAGTTTATTTTTGTATATGGGGACAAAGGGTCTAGTTTAAGTCTTTTGTTTGTGGCTTTCCACTTTTCCCAGCACCATGTATTAAAGAGACTTCCTTTTCTCCATTCTATGTTTTTGTTTACTTTATCAAAAATTATTTGCCCATATACATGTGGTTATTTCTGGGCTCTCAATTCTGTTATATTGGTCTTTCTGCAAATATCATGCTGTTTTGATTATTGTTGCTTCATAGTATAATTTGAAGTTAGTGAGATACCTGCAGCTTTTTTTTTTCCCCTCAAGATGCTTTGGCTATTTGGGGTCTTTTTTGTCTCCATATAAATCTGACGACTTCTGTTCCATTTCTTTAAAAATATGTAATTGAGATTTTGATGAGGACTTCATCAAATCTACATATTATTTTCAATTATATGGACATTTTAACTATGTTGATTCTTCCAATCCATGAATGCAGAATATCTTTCCATTTCATTGTGTTTTTTAAAATCTCTTCTAATAATGCTTGTAGTTTTCAGTATACAGGTCCTTATCATCCTTTGTTAAGTTTATTCCTAGGTATTTTATTCTTTTTGTTGCAATTGCAAAAGGAATCGGTTTTTATATTTCATCTTTTTTATGAAATTTAATTGTTAGTGTATAGGAGTGCAGTAAATTTTAGGCATTGATTTTGTACCCTGCAACTTTACTGTATCTGTTTATTATTTGTAGTGGTTTTTGATGCAGTCTTTGGGGTTTTTTAGGTAAACACTAATGCCATCCAAAAAAAGAGATGATATTTGCAAACAATGCCTCTGACAATGGGTTAATATCCAAAATATATGACAGACTCATACAACTCAACACCAAACAAACAAATAATCCAATTAAAATATGGGCAGAGGACCTGAACAGATACTTCTCCCAAGAAGATATACAAATGGCCAATAGATTGTATTTTTTAATAGTGTTTTACTTAAATTTTATTAAAAATGAGTTTTGCATGTGATTTTGAAATGAAGTTTTATAAAAAAATAGAGAAATGGTTCAGCTAAACGGATGATTTGAAAGTGGATAGGGTGGGGTGATGTCATCAATCTGCTTAATGGTTAGTGGGGCATAATGAAGAAAGAGAGAATTACCTGATGTAGCAAATTATGTGAGATGAGAATGTGCAGCATAGTTGTAGTGGCTGATTGAACAATAGCAGAATGACTGAACACTGCTCACTTGGCAAAATGGAAGGAACAGAGACATGATATAAGTAAGTTTGTAAGTGGAATAGTAGGTTGTATAAGAATCAGTCTGAGCTGTGGCTGATGTGGCTCAGTGGTTGAGTGCTGATCTGCAAATCAAAGGGTTGCCGGTTCTATTCCCGGTCTAGGTCACATGGCTGGGTTGCAAACCAGGTCCCAGTAGTGGGTGTGCAAGAGGCAACCACACATTGATGGTTCTCTCCTTCTTTCTCCTCCCTCCCCCTCTCTAAAAAATAAATAAAATCTTTTTTAAAAGTCTGTCTTAAAAAAAAAAAAGAATAAGTCTGGTATCTCCTATTATCACTGAAACATATGATTAAAGCAGTATTTTGAGAATCAGGGGGGAACATGTGATTATGAGTGTCCAGAGAGGAGACAGCATGTGAACAATCCTGTGGAGGCAGACACTGTAGACTTCCTGTTCTCTGTCGTACCTGTAGAGGGTTTGATACGTCATACCTCCCATATGGGTGATCAATAAATGGTTGTTGAATGAATATATAAAAAGACAAAGGACCCCTAACAGAAAAATAAAATTTAAATCTGACTATTCAACCTTAAACAGTTTTGTTGACAATATTGAATTTTTTGTTCCCTCCATGATATTTTTTCTAACTTTCCATAGGTTTTTCAAATGTCACGAAAAGCGGAGGAAGGGCTGGCATCGTGAACGTCTGATCTACATAGCTGCCCAGGGTCTTGTGTGCTCGGGAACACCAGAACTTAATTTAACACTCCACGACTACGATCTTGACATTCTTAAAAAACATATTAAATAAAGGGTCTCTCATTTTCATTTTGCACTGTGACCCAGAAATCATGTAGCTCGTAGTTATTACTAAGCAGACCAGAATGGAAAGGTTTCATGCTATTAGAAACTCCTTTCTGTGTTGTATAAAGTTTTTAAGTCTATAATATTTGTCTTAGATTGTTTAACCAAGAACTTTGGTTTGTTTACTATAATGCTTTGTATCTGTCAATTTTGCTGCAAGTATATATTAAGCACCATTATTATCAAGCATGTTTCTCCATTATAATATTATATAATTACTGGTTAGTATCTGTTACTTGAACAAAAACCATAGATAAACTTGCCCAATGTTTGAAGATTTCTCATTTTTGCTTCTTGCATCATCATGCGCCATACCCACCCTCAACCCTAAATATTTGAATTTGTATTTCTGCATATTAATTTTAACATTTTGTAACATGACCTTTAGAAAAGAGGATTTAAATCATAGAACCTTTCTATAAGTATGTGTATACATGTATATTACTGGTATACACAGTAAAATGTAGCATTCATTGGATCCCAAAACATAAATTCACATTTATAAAATTTCTAAGCAGAAGCACTCATTATTCTTTCTAATTACAGATTCTGTCCTATGCCTTATTCACTTAAATTCTTCATTCAGATTAATACAACTAATAAAATTATGCTTAATACAGAACTCAATAAGAGGGAAACAATTCAGATTATAGAATCGTGTGAATCACCAAATGCTAACTGAAAGTCAAAATTGGCATGCACCTAAAATCTATACCCTTCACACCCTTCCCAATCTGTGTGCTAACTTTTCACCACTTGTAAACACTTACATTGCTGAGTATAAATACAGCTCTCTCCAAGAAGTCTAAGATTGGGAACTCTGCTGTCTTGCAAAATATATTTCTACAAACGGAATAGATTTGGGGAAAAAACTAAACTCTTTCTGAGGAACTGCGTTTTGTCACATGCAATGATTTATTTTGTCAGGAAAATACATTCTCTGAATACTGTAAGCCCCTTTGGCAAGAAAATTCATTTAGTCAAAACCTTTAATCTATCTGGTGACAAAATTCGCTATCTAGTTTATTGCTTAAAAATTGAGCTTTATAACTTCCATGCACTTTAAAAAACTGAAAAGAAAGCAGTCATTTTACTATTATCTTATGGTGATCCCAGATCACATAAAAAGAATATGATTGCTATGTATGAAATGAGATTTTTGTATATTAAAAGTGATTTGTTAGTTTTGAGATATATTATATATATAAAATATATATGCCTTTCTCCAAAACATGTGAGCATTTAATTTATTCCTCATAAAGTTTTTTTGTAAGTGTACCAGTCTCAAAATAGCCACAATATCCTTTAATGACACAATGGTCATTAAAGTCTCTAAGTATTCTAGTTCTCTTTAAAAACAAACAAATAAAAAAAAAAAAACTAAAGTGTTTATTTGTCAAGGTAATTTTTGTGTCCTAAGCCACAGTATTTTTACCCACAGGATAAATGTCAAATACCGTGTTCCAACATTCTATAGCAGGCGCAGTGTGCGAACACTTTTGGACTCTTAAGGGGATTCTCACTTCTCTACTCATCTCCTAGCTGATTTAGCAAGCTTACAGCTCTTAACTTGAAAGTTAAAATATATTTTTATACAATTGTTTTTCCTCATAAATTCTATGCATTTTATTTGAAGCATTTTAAAATGTTATTCTGATAAGGGCCCACAGGTTTCACCAAACATCTAGAGTCATTTAAACAAAATATGGTTCTTTAGGCGTAAGCTTAGGCAATGGTCCTTGGTGATCAGAGCCATTACACGCTGCGTTGGATTCATTCTTTTTCTCTTGGCCCAGTCAAGACCATATGTTTATGTGGAACATTATAAATATATTATCTTCTTAAGGATTTGCAGCAATGGGCCCCTCTATTTTTAGTATTAGTCTCCTAGCTACATATGCCGCTGAACCATTTTCTCATTTTCTCCAGTGGCCCTGGTGGTCATTAAGAAAGATAAGCTCCATGGTGCCACACCATCCAAGTTTCCAAAAGCCTAACCACACCTCTATTTGCAGGTGTGTCAGCTCAGTTAAAGGAGTTGCGAGATTAAAATTAAAAAAAAAAAAGTCAGTGTTCCAGACAATATTCCTGACTGCCAAAAAAAAAAAGTTTCCCTATGTCACAGGTAACTTATCATCCTTTTTGTAGACAGGCTTGAATTAGGACACACAGAGCATCAAGTTTTAAAAAGGGATGTCATGTTTAAAATTAAATATTTGAAAGTCAAAACAAAGAAGGAAGTGGTCAATTTTCTATGACCTTGTAGCCCATAGTTTTAAAATTGCCTGGGCCTCAAAACTACTTTAAACTCCATGTTGGTTGACCCCAGCTGCCATGAGAAGTGCATCCTTACAATCTGTAGACTCTGCTAGGGCTAGGCTCAATGGCCTGCTTATTATGAAATACTGGATCCTTATGGAAGAGCTGAAATAAAACACTAATATTTGCAATGCAAGTTTGGGAAAATGTGCAGAAACATTCTTTGAGATAAATTGAGAGAGCCATTTACTCAACTACACCCTTCTACTTTTTTTAAACTCCAAATTGAGACTTTTACATGGCCCTGGAGTCACCCAAGTTCATTGGTTTGTGTATATGAAGCTGAATACATCTTATTCATCACCTAGCAAACTACTAAGGGACCATACACTTCCATAACATTGATCTTCTAACGTCATGCTTACCGACTGAAACTTTAGAACAAGTCATACTTGCCATCTCTGTGGCCACCAGGTGAAGACTTGCATGCATATTGAAGAAGAGACTTACTTCTCAACACCTATTTTTCTACCAAATGATGTGTAAATCCAAGACCTTTGGAAAGGTATATACTCTAATATTCAAAATGAAATCTGTGCATGAGAGATTCTCAATTCATTGCTAAAGAGAAAAAAGGAACAATTGTGATTCTGTTGGAACTAACAACCTAACTACCACTCTCGCTCAGTGTCCTTTGTAGAGTGGGGTGGCAGTAGCACCCACTCTGTAGGATTGTTCAAAGCGCTGAATGAATATTGGTAATTCTCTTGGAAGAAATACCTGAAATATCCCAAATGCTTTATAATTGTGGGTTTTGTTGTTTCTGAATTATTGGTGCAGTTATCACTGTGTTATTTACCCCTACTGACATGTGACATGGCAGACCAATGTCATAGACTCTAAATGTCATTAAATTAGGTCTCTGGAGCACTATAACCTTGTCAGCATCAGGGAACGCGGTCTCTCAGTTAGGCCATGGGCAGCGTGACTTGCATGATGTGTTTTGACTTAAGCAATGCCCTGACTATCTACGAACTTTGATTATGGGTATATTGCATGGCACTTAAGATACTCTTTATAGTCTATTGAATATTATTGGGAACTACATCCCAAATAAGTGTCTTATGATTCTTGTTTTTTAGAAAATTCTAAACCCATTCTGAGCATTCAGGCTATAAACCCAGGTAAAATATCAGAAAGATAAGGAAGAGATGCATCCTCCATCCATGTACAAACAAAGGAATGTGATATTTCTTGTTCTTTAACCATCATTGTCAGTTTGTCCAGAAAACCTTGGTTTATTTCTGTATTTTTTAAATTAACACTGAGATTTCTATTTTTTTTAAATTTTATTTTACTTTTGTTCAATTACAGTTATTTGCATCCTCTCCCCTCCCCTCCTCCCTTCCCCTCCAGCCCGCTTCCACCCCTAGCCTCCCTACTCCCCCTTAGTTCTGTCCATGTGTCCTTTACAGTGGTTCCTGAAAACCTTTCTCCCCATTGTCCCCTCCCCCCTCTCCCCTGTCTATCATTAGACTGTTCTTAATTTCAATGTCTCTGGTTATGTTTTGCTTGCTTTCTGCTTTGTTGGTTATGATCCGGTTAAAGGTGAGATCATATGGTATTTGTCCCTCACTGCCTGACTTACTTCACTTAGCATAATGCTCTCCAGTTCCATCCATGCTGTTGCAAAGGGTATAAGCTCCTTCCTTTCTGCTGCGTAGAATTCCATTGTGTAAATGTACCATAGTTTCTTGATCCATTCATTTGTAGATGGGCACCTAGGTTGTTTCCAGCACTTAGCTATTGTGAATTGTGTTGCTATGAACATAGGAGTGCAAAGGTTCTTTTGAATTGGTTTTTCAGGATTCTTAGGGTATAATCCCAGAAGTGGAATTGCTGGGTCGAAAGGCAGTTCCATTTTCAATTTTCTGAGGAAGTTCCATACTGTTTTCCACAATGGCTGCACCAGTCTGCATTCCCACCAACAGTGCAGTAGGGTTCCCTTTTCTCCGCATCCCTTCCAACAGTTATCTGTTGCTTTGTTGATGATGGCCATTCTGACCGGTGTGAGGTGGTATCTCATTG
>PVJI01017515.1:0-35491 GCA_004026765.1 Micronycteris hirsuta
TTTCAGTAAATTTTAAGTATTTAACATTATGTTATTAAATATAGTCACCATGTTTTACATTAGATCCCCAGTATAACTGAAATTTTGTATCCTTCGATGAACATCTCCCTATATCCAAACCCCAGGTCCTAGTACCCACCATTCTACTTGCTGATTCTATAAGCTCAACTTTTTTTTCTTTTCCTTTTATATTCCACATATAAGTGGCATGATACAGTTTTTGTTTTGTCAGACTTAATATCAGCTTCTATTTACTCTGTGTGAGAGAGAGTAAAACAAGATCCAGAAGCAAATGTAGATCTTCCTGAGTGAGAGGCAAGTCATTCAGGAAAACAATAGCAAATTACAAGGATGGTCCAGCAGCCTCTGCAGACTAGGGCTGTACTGTAGAGGTGCCCTCACCAACAGCATGGGATTTCATAGTCAACCATGAAATATGTGTACTTTCCTAAATAGAAAAAAAAAAATCCGGATTATACAATGAAAATATCCTCCTTGTTTAAGGTATCTGGATCACACAGCTCAGACCTTGTCCTCCTAAAAATGATCTTCTTCATGGAGATTTCTCATGTTCAGGCCTGAGTAGGAACACAGCCTATGCCTGTAATAGCATATTTGAAAGTGACTGACACCCAAGAAAACTTCCTAAAGCCTTCTGGATTACAAACTAGAAATACACACTGAAAATAACCACTAATTAGATACTCTGGCTATGAGGATTGTTTTGTTTTATTCTTGAGATGCTTTGCGAAGATGCACTCTTCTTAGGCTCTAGCTTGCTTCTATATCAGACCCTTGGGTGAGATTGGGAAGTTCATGGATGAATTTCAGCAAGCACCATTGATCCCTGAAATTGTAATTGAATGTCTGCATGCCTGTGCATTTTCTGGGAATAGAGTCCATATCTTTCTTGAAATTCTGAAAGATGTCTTTGTATCCACAGTTGGCAAATATCATCTTAAACCCTCTAACTGAGGTCCACACACCTGGACAGCTTAACTCCTCAAAGCCAAGAGATGGAAAGCAAGAGACAGTGGATGGATCCTGTCTTTGGTTTCCTTCACTGAGTGAGTGATCCCAAGGATGACCATTTCTTTCAGGGAGGACCAAACCACACTGATAATCAATTCAAAACACAACTCCAACAGAATTGGTCCTCCAACATTTGGGATTGTGTTCTATTGCAGAGCCAGCATCTGCTTTGTTCTTGACAAGATTCCATATACACTGAAGTTCCTCGTTTTATGCTGTAGAAACAGGAAATGATTTTTTAAAAAGCCCGCACAACTTTTCTTCTCAGACTTCAACTGAACTGAGTTTTTAGAATGTTTAGCAAGTTTTGTTTTTATATATACCCCAAAGTTGGGACAACTTTAATGTATTTTATGTGCTCAGAAGGTTAGAACAATTGTTATTGTGAAAACAATAGCACATGTAGTCCCAGGGATAGCTGTGCATATTAAATGACACATTAGTATAATTCCCCTAATAAATGGCTTATTGTCTCTGTCAGCAGATGTAGCTCATACATGTTGGCAAAATCACTCATATACTTTTCCAAAGAATCCATGTTGGTGTGCCAAAAATCACTGATCCCAGTATGATATATCAAATATTGATAGTGATTAATGGGATACTTGCAAACTAAAATAATGGGTTTGAGTTCTCACACACAAAAAATGCTACTCCGAGAATGGAGAGGCCAGAATTATGGTGCTGTGTTGGGCACCAACCAACAAGGTATATAAACTTAGGTAAGTTACTTGGTCTTTCAGGATGCTCATTTGGGTTCTTGTCTGTAGAATGAGGCTCTCTGAGGGCCAATGTAACTTTGACTTCTATAAATCTGTTCACTCTGAAGAAGCCTTGGTGAGAATACAAGGCCTTACATATGGGCAAAAGGAGATCATGTGTGAGTCTCTACAAGGTGGCAATTCTGAAAGGAAGAACATGAAGAGAGTCAACAAAAAGGAAGACTACTACTCGCTTCCATATGTAATTTTCCTCCCCTGTGGCTTCATGTATGTTCTGTAAAACACATTTGTGTCATTGGACTTTTTTACAAGGATTGTGGTACTGAGTTTTGCACTGTCATCATAGACAGAGGAGCTTGTTAGTTTTCTATTGCTGCATAACAAATTGCTCCAAAACTTAGTAACTTTTCTTTTGCACAGCATTTATTAACTCACAGTGTTTCTGCTGGTGAGGCATTTGGGAGTAGCTTAGTTGAAAGGTGCTATTTCATAGTCTCATGTTGCCCATATTAAAAAGTCCATTGTTGGGGACTTCTGGCCAAGATGGAGGCATAGGTAGATACACTGTGCCTCCTCCCACAACCAAAAGAAGAACAACAAATTTAAAAACAAAAACAACTAGAACTGACAGAAAATCAAACTGTATGGAAGTCTGACCACCAAGGAGTTAAAGAAACACTCATTCAGACCAGTAGGAGGGACAGAGATGGGCAGCTGGGGTGGAGAGGACTCATGGCAAGGTGGTGGCTAGAGGACCTGGGTGGGCGAGGTGGCAGTTGGCAGACCAGGTGAGGTGGCAGCTGGCAGAGCGGGTGATCCCACATTTGCATGCAGATAAACCAGGGGAAAAATTGGGGAGTAAGACAGATCACGCAACACAGGGTTTCCGCACAGGGACGTAAATCCTCAAAACCTTTGACTGAAAAAACCTGTGGGGGTTGTGGCAGTGGGAGAAACTCCTAGTCTCACAGTTCATTGGAGAAACCCACAGGGTCCTGGAATCTACACAAAACCACCCACCCAGAAATCAGCACCAGCAGGGCCCGATTTGCTTGTGGGTAACAGAGGAAGTGACTGAAAGGCTGGCAAAGCAGAGTAAGTGACACTGTTCCCTCTCAGACCCTTTCCCCACATACAGCACCACAACATAGCTACCTTGGTTGCCTTACCTTTGGAAATACCTAAGGCTCCACCCCTTGCTATGTAACAGGTGTGCAGAGACATAAAAATGGCCCAAATGAAAGAACAGATCAAAGCTCCAGAAAAAATACAACTAAGTGATGAAGAGATAGTCAACTTATCAGATGAAAGTTCAAAACACTGGTAACCAGGATGCTCACAGAAATGGTTGAGTATGGTCGCAAAACAGAGGAAAAAAGCGAAGGCTATGAAAAGTGATATAAGGGAAAATGTACAGGGAACCAACAGTGATGGAAAGGAAACCGGGACTCAAATTGATGGTTTGGACTAAAAGGAAGAAATAAATGTTCAACCAGAACACGATGAGGAAACAATTAAAAAAAATGAGAGGCTTAAGAACCTCTGGGACAACTTTAAACATTCTAACATCTAAATCATGGGGGTTCCAGAAGGAGAAGAGGAAGAGAAATCAATTGAAAACTTATTTGAAAAAATAATGGAGGAGAACTTCCCCAATCTGGCAAAAGAAATAGACTTCCAGGAATTCCAGGAAGCTCAGAGAGTCCCAAAGAAGTTGGACCCAAGGAGGAACACACCAAGGCACATCATAGTTACATTACCCAAGATTAAAAATAAGGAGAGAATCTTAGAAGCAGCAAGAGAAAATGGGACAGTTACCTACAAAGGTGTTCCCATAAGACGGTCAGCCGATTCCTCAAAAGAGACCTTACAGGCAAGAAGAGAAGTATTCCAAGTTATGAAAGGCAAGGACCTACATCCAAGATTACTCTATCCTATCCAACAAAGCTATCATTTAGAATGGAAGGGCAGATGAAGGGTTTCCCAAGTAAGGTCAAGTTCAAGGAGTTCATCATCACCCAGCCTTTATTATATGAAATGTTAAAGGGATTTATATAAGGTATGGAGAGATATCTACAGGGGAGTTGGAGGGGGAGAGAGGAGGAAAAAGTACAGAGAATAAGTAGCATAAGCAGTAGGTAGAAAACAGACAGGAGGAAGTTAAGAATAGTATAGGAAATGTAGAAGCCTAAGAACTTATGTGTATGACCCATGGACAAAAACTAAAGGGCAGGGAATGGAGGGGTGTGGGGCAGAGGGTAACAAAGGGGGGAAAATGGGACAAGTGTAATAGCATAATCAATAAAATATATAAAAGAAGCATAAATTGTAGGTACAAAATAGACAGGGGGAAGTTAAGAATAGTATGGGAAATGGAGAAGTCAAAGAACTTATATGTATGACCCAGGGACATGTACTAAGGAGGGGGATGTGGGTGGGAGGGGAGATTCAGGGCAGTGGGGAATACAGGAGGAAAAATGGGACAACTGTAATAGCACAGTCAATAAAATATACTTTAAAAGTCCAGTTATTAATTTTTAAGTGAGAGAGTTGGCGGCATACCAATAGGAGGACTCTGTGTTCCTTGTGTAGCTGTAAGTGCATGAGCTCTGAACACAAGTTCTCAAATGGGTGAAGAATGTTGATCTCTTGATAACTACGGAAAAAAAAACCTAGTTGCAGCCATTGCAGTTGGAGAGAAATTAAACTGCAGTTCAAGCACAGTGGTTTCCTCCCACCCCCACATCCAACCCCAATGGATCCCATCCACAGAGCTCCCCTCTTTCCAATAAAATGAGCAGAAGATTCCTTGGACATCCAGTCAAAATAGGCTAAAATAGGCTATAAAATAGGCTAAGTGAAATAAGCCAGGCAGTGAAAGACAAATACCATATGATCTCACCTATAAGCAGAACCTAATCAACAAAGCAAACAAGTGAGCAAAATAGAACCAGAGACATGGATATAACGAACAAATTGACAGTGAGTTGAGGGAATTGGAGAGGTGGGTGACAGGGGAAAGAAGGGGTGTGTTCAAGTCAAGGAACATGTGTAAAGGACCCAGAGACAAAGACAATGGGGGTGGGAGGTTTGAATGTGGAAGGTAGGGGTGGGTAGGGCAGGGGAGAGTAATAGGGGAAAAATGGGACAACTGTAATTGAACAATAGTTAAAAATCTTTCAAATTCCATGTGTATTTAATTATAATACAATACAATTTTTAACTTTATTGAAGAATAATTGACAAATAAAATTGTATAAATCTAAAGTGTATGATATGATAATTTGATATACACATGCATTGTAGAATGATTGTCAATATCAAGATAATTAACACATCCATCACCTCATACAGTTCACTCTGTGTGTGTGTGTGTGTGTGTGTGTGTGTGTGGTGAGAATGCTTTTAAGATCTACTCTCAGCTACTTTCAAATATACAATACTGTAATCACTGTATTGCTAACCATTGTCACCATGCTGTACAAAGGTGAGCAAAAGTAGGTTTACAGTTGTAATACAAATACATAGTACAATAATTAATATGTAATAATACAATAATAAACTATGTTTTGCGTACTCACAACTGTAAACCTACTTTTGCCCATCTCTGTATGTTAACTTCTCAGAATTTATTCTTTGTAAAACTGAAAACTTGTACTCTTTTACCTATATCACCCCCATTTCTCCTCCTGCTCAGTCCCTGGTAACCACTATTCTATTCTCCGCTTCTAAGAAATCAGCTTTAAAAAAAAAGATTCTGTATGTAAGTGAGATCATAACGTATTTGCCTTTTTCTCTCTGGCTTATTTCACTTAGCATAATGCCCTCACGGTCCACCTATGTTGTTACAATTGATGGAATTTCCTTCTTTATTATGGATGAATAATATTCATATATATTTACATACACATGCATATTTACATAAAACCAAGACATGGCAAGAATCTGTGTCCATCAACAGATGAATGGATGAAACAATTTATATGTATGTACATTATGGTGATGCATATTTTATAAATTGTTCAACATAATGAATTGTATTCACTGATTTTAAAAGAATACCATGAACACCAAAACACCTCATTTATATAGTACAGGCATACCTTGTTTTATTGCACTTTATTTTATTTCACTGCACAGATGTATTTTCATCAACATCGAGGCAAAGATCCTCCACAGCAAAAAGATTACAAGTCACTGAAGGCTCAGGTGATGTTAGAATTTTTTAGCGATAAAGTATTTGTAGGCCTAGAAAAGGTAGCTCAGTTGGTTAGAGGCTCATCCTGGTATGCCAAAGTTGCAGGTTTGATCTCTGATCAGGGCACATAGAAGAATCAACCAGTGAATGCATAAATAAGTGGAACAACAAATAGATGTTTCTCTCTCTCTCTCTTTCTCCCCCCCCCCTCTAAAATCAATAAAAGATTTTAAATAATAATAAATAAAATTTTAAAAATTATTTTTAAATTAAAGTATGCATGTTTTAAATAACATGTTATTGCACATTTAATAGACCACAGTATAATGTAAATATAACTTTATATGCACTGGGAAACCAAAAAATTCGGGACTTTCTTTATTGTGATATTCACTTTTTTATGTTGGTCTAGATCCAAACCCACAATATTTCCAAGGTATACCTATATTCTCTGAGAATATGGCATTTCATGTAAATGCATTAATTATATATACCTTTAAATGTCATGGCAACTTGGCATTTTGAGCATTTGTGAGAGAAATATTTCTAAAGCAGCTGAGACTCTTAAGCAGAGTGTCTACATAGTTTAACCTCCTCATGACTCATATTCACCATTTGACCATCAATTACTACTTCATACTATAATGCAGTGACACAGTGACTCCATGCCCATTAAAGGTGACTATTGTGTGAATTCCTTCATTCCTGACTTTCCCTGTGGAGAATTAGACCATTTGTCGAGTGTTTTACATCAACACCTATTAATGGCACTCACGGTGTCAGACATTTTTTTTTCTTGTTAGAAAACTGGTGTTTTTGAAATGGTTAGAAAACTGGTGTTTTTGAAATGGTTTTTGTTTGGAAGGTTTTGTCTAAGTTGGTTAACCTGCTCTTACTGGAAGCAGGAGTCTTTCAGAAGCTATGTTTATGTTTTTTGTTCATCTGACTAGTGTACTATATATAACCCACACAATATGAAACTTTTTATTATTGGTCCTGGTTCATATAAACTGAAGAATAAAGATGAGTCATCAGGATGATAAAGTAAGATGTCTCCTGGGCCACCGTCCAAGCAGAAGTCCAAGGACGAAATGTGACTGGCACAGACCAGGACCCCCACACCCCCAGTCTGTAAAATAATGTCAGTGAGACCTCTGTCACCAGTCCCCACTACTGGGGCCATACCACCCTCTTCCAGCTATGAGCTGGGCATCCATGAGCCATGAATTGATGCTGATGGGGAGCTTTGGGGCAAACAGTCACAGCTGTAATGTTTTGCAAGCTTTCTTAGAATTGGTCTATGCACTAAAAAGAACTTGGCTCCCAGGGGAGGTGACATCATGGAACCTTTTAGCGGTCCCACTAGCCTGCAATGATGTGTAAGAGTTGCCTTGCTCCAGAATCTGTGACAGGAAGCATTTGATGCAGTCGTTTACATAAAAACATAAATGATGTCTTTTTTCCAGTCCCTGGATTTTGGTGAACAGAAGGTTCTTTCTAGTGCACTGTGATGAATGTTCTTATCTTTAGCAGCAGCTAAGCCTCCAACAGTAAAATTACAGGCAGCAAATAGACAAGTTTCTCCTGACAGGCCAGACACCAGAAGCGTAGGTGGGAGGGTTCAGGGCTGTCTTTTGAACCAAAATAGAAGAGAGAAGAACCAACAAAGTGTCTGTTTTGCTTGCTGTTTGTTCCCTTCCTTTGAGGAAATATGTAATTATTTTGTAACTATTTATACACAGATGCAGGTAATTTTTCTTTTTTCTTTTTCAAAGAGAAAGGTAGAAGACATTGTCTTTGTCACATCAAACTGGAATAGCTTCAGTCCTGTCCTCTGTATTTCTGTGGTAATTGGCTTCATGAGCTACAAAGCAGACCTGGATTGAATAGAATGAGAGCATCTGGGCCTGGGCAAAGTTTGCTTCCTGGATGAGGGGAAGGAACAAGTCTGCCTTAGGCTGTTGGCTCTTACTTGAAGAGAAATTCATGGTCTAAAGACTTTTCTTTGTTCCTTGTTTTTCACCTAGACCCAAGGGACAACCACCCCACCTGTCCTTTAGGGGAGGCTGTGGCAAACTCTTTATGTCCTGTAAACTGTAGAATTGAATCTCCGCAGCCATTACTGATGTAGTTTTATACAGCAGCCATTGGTGAGTAAGACCGTGTACTTGGGCTGGGGTGATGATGCATATGGTCCACAGGGCCATCTTTCAAGGGTCTTACAGTTTGGTTAGAGAAACAAGAGGAATACTTAAAAATTAAACAAGACAAAATCAAAATAGAGCAACCAAATCAACAATATAACCAAAACCCCAAAGAGCTGCCATCTCAGAATTCCTTCCCCCCACCCTTTACGTTTACAACGTAAGCATGTTCATTTCATTGTTAATCTCTTTCTTCGTACATGGATATTTGCTTATTTCTTGGGTGCACGAACTTGTGGATTTTTGAGCTGGAGATTATTAGGGCATATCTCTGTTTTCTTGGTGCACGGTACACTGTAAATCTCAGCCGTCCAGTGAATGCTTTACAAAGTTTTCCTAATATTGCATTTCATTTGTGGAAAGGAAAAAAAATGTCTGCATTTAACTTCTGCCTCCCAATCTTCAGTTGACAGAAACCAGGAAACTGCTCAATTTCATATATTTACTTCAAAATACTCTATCTTAGCCAAGTGTCTGACTGTTCCATTCTGTAAATGCAAGGTGCCACTATTGTGCCTCATATTTTTTCCCTTTCTCCCTGTGTTGGCTGATGCTTATGTCCAAAAGGCAGGCTTCAACAAATTGCATTCTGATTGACTGGCCCGGATTTCTGCCGGGGAGCTGAACACTAAAGCCAAATAGATTTGACCAAAACTTGTTTTGCTGGGTTTTTCTTTTTCTTTTCTTTTCTTTTTTTTTTTTTTTTTGGTCTTTCTGAGAAGCAGCCTTGGATGTGTTTTGTGAGAGGGATGAAGTACATTATTTAAGAAACATGATATAAGCTAGAGTCACAGTAAAGGCGGTTTTAGACTTGGATGGAATTTGAGGTTATCTGTCCTATGCCTTTAACTATTCAAGAGGAACTATGGTTTTCTTCTGGGAACATCTGTTGAGACCAAGTATTTAAGTTAAAGTCATAGACTTCTGAATGATTAAAGCTTGTCTTTGACTGTCGATTCACCTTGATATTTGTCTTGAGTTTGAATCTTATAGCCATTTTAATCTGCCTAATCAAGGATACTTGTGTCCAAAGTGAGGTATGGTCCCTGAAAAAGGCAAGAAATGGATTTTACCCTGAAGCTTCCAGAAGGAATGCAACTAGGATGACTTGTTGATTTTAAACTTCTCACTGCAAGTACTGCATGACAGTAAATTTGTGTTGTTTTAAGCCACTAGTTTGTGCCTATATATTGCAGCAGCAATGGGAAATTGATACAGATTTCAGTATCTGGAAATGTGGTGCTGTTGTAACAGATACCTAAAAATGTTGAAGCAGCTTTTGAATTGGATAATAGGTAAAAGCTGGAAGAATTTTAAAGACCATGATAGAAGAAGTCAAGGTTGCCTTAAACAGACTATTGGTTAGAAATATGGAAATTAAAGACTGCCTGTGGAGGCTCAGGAGGAAGTGAGGAGCGTGGTAGAGAAAACCTGTGTTGCCTTAGAGAATACCTATATCTCCATAAACAAAACATCACTAGAGATATCAACATTAAATATTCTTCTCTGAGGGCTCAGAATGATATTGGAAAATGAAGGAAAGGATATCTTTTTTATATAGGAGCAGAGAACTTACCTGTGTTTTGTCCTCCAGTTGTGTGAAAGCAGAACTTACAAGTGATAAGTATTGGAAGTGCAGACTAGTTCCTTCTTGCTGAGAAGAGAGGGGTCAATTGAAGGGAGAGTTATTAACTGAAAAGGGACAAGGACTTAAAATCTGGGAAATTCTTAGCTTAGCCAGACTGCAAAGACACCAAAATTAGAAGGTCCACTGTTGGGAAACCATGCTCTGGAGAGAAGTCAAATTGTAGCTGGATGAACTTTTGTCAGTGCTTCAGGAAGAAGAGCACAATGTTTAATCACACATAGAGCTCTATGAATTAATTAGGTTTAGGACTCATGAATCTCCTCAGTCACCTCAGCAGAAGCCAAAAATAAACATGGAGTTATCCAGGAAAGATGTCTAGAAGATTCTCTTGTTTAATGTAGTAAATCCCCATGGTATACATGGAAGAACCACTGGTTTTTGAATATTATTCCATCAGAAACACCAACAGCATTTTTTAGTATATGTGCTGCTGAAGCAAATTAAAACCACAATGGATACCACTTCATACCGGTGAGAATGGCCATCATAACCAAAACAACAAACACCAAGTGCTGGTGAGGTTATGGAGAAAAAGGAACTCTAGTGCACTGTTGGTGAGAATGTAGACTGGTGTAGCCACTGTGGAAAATAATATGGAATTTCCTCAGAAAACTAAAAATAAAGCTGTCTTTTGACCTGGCAATTCCACTGCTGGAATTATGTATACCCTAAGAATGCTGAAACACCAAATGAAAAGAACCTATAAACCCCAATGTTCATAGCAGCACAATTTACAATAGCCAAGTGCTGGAAGCAACCTTAGTGCCCATCAGTAAGTGAGTGGATCAAAAAACTATGGTACATTTACACAATGGAATACAAATGGAATGGCAGCAGAAAGAAGGAAGGAGCTCCTACCCTTTGTGACAGCATGGAAGGAACTGGAGAGCATTACGCTAAGTGAAATAAGCTAGGTGGTGAAAGACAAATACCATATGATCTCACCTATAAGTGGAACCTAATCAACAAAACAAATAAGCAAGCAAAATAGAACCAGAGACATTGAAATTAAGGACAAACTGACAGTAAACAGAGAGGAAGTGGGAGGGGATAATGGGGGGAAAAGAGGGAAGGATTGTCAGGAACATGTATAAAGGACACATGGACAAAGCCAAAGTGGAATAGGATTGAGGGTGGGAGGTGGGGATGGCTTGGGTGTGGGAGAGTTGTGAGGGGAAAATGGAGATAACTGTACTTGAACAAAAATAAAAAAAAGAAACACCAATAGCCATTATGTTTGTAGTAATTTGTTTTATAGTACTAGAAAATGAATGTACCTACTCAATAGCCATATTTCCTGTCTTTGTCAAAGTACATTGTTTTGTTTGTTTTATTAAAGACTTTGTTTAGAGAAGTCTTTAATCTTTACAACAAAATTAATGGGAAGATAAAGAGATTTCCTATATACTCCTGCCTCCACACATGCGTAGCCTCCCATGGTCTGAACATTCCCTAGCAGAGTGGTACATTTGTTACAACTGATGAACTTTGACACATCATAATTACCAAGTCCATAGTTCACTCTTTGTGTTGTACATTATATGTGTTTGGACAAACATATAATGGCATGTGTCTCTCATTATGGCATCATATAAAGTATTTTCACTGCCCTAATAATTTCACGTCCTGTCCATTCATCCCTCTCCCACCCTCCAACTCCTGGTAACCATTATTTTTTTTTTTTTACTATGTTCACAGGTTAGTCTTTTCCAGAGTGTTATACAGTTGGAATTATACAAAATGTAGCCTTTTCACATTCTTCTTTGATTTCTTTCCTTAGAGCTTTGAGGTTTTCCTCATACAAACCTTATACATATTTTGTTAGGTTTATACCTAAGTATTTCATTTTAGGGGGTGCTAATATAAATGATATTGCATTTTGGATTTCAAATTCCATTCATTAATTGCTGATACATAGGAAAGCGATGGACTCTGTACATTAACCTTGTGTGATCGTATCCTCCAACTTTGTTAGAATTGCTTATTAGTTCCAGGAGGTTTGTTGTTGTTGTTGTTGTTGTTGATTCTTTCAGATTTTCTACATAGATAATCATGCCATCTACAAACAGAGACAGTTATATGTATTTCTTCTCAATCTATAATATACCTTTTTTTTTTTTTGGCTTATTGCATTAGTTAAAACTTCTAGTGCAATCTTCAAAAGGAGTGATGAGAGTGGTAAGAAGAAATATTGCCTTATACTTGATATTAGTTTAAAGCTTGAGTTTCTCACTGTTAAGTATGATGCTATCTATGTTTTTTTCCCCCACATATTCTTAATCACATTGAGGTAGTCCCTCTCTATTCCTAGTATTCTGAGAGGTTTTTTTTTTTGTTTGTTTTATCACAAATGGCTATTTGATTTTAACAGCAGCAACTGTGCTCAGCCACTTTTCTCAACCTCCTTCCAACTAAGTGTGACCATGTGAGTAAGTTCTGGCTACTGAGAAATAAGCAGAAGCTGTGAGGAAAGATTTCTAGACTTGTTCCTTAAAAGTGTATGAAAGATGGCCAGGAAAGGCCTCTTTGGCCTTTCTATCTTTTCATTTTCCTGTGCCTGGAATGAAGACAGGATGGGTGAAGATTAAGTCACCATCTTGGACCCTGAGGATAAGCCATGTATAAAGATGGAAGTCATGTGATAAGGTAGGTGGAATAGAAAGAGCTAAAGAAACTCTGTCCCTGTGAGTTTACACCATAACTATTGTACCCATTGTGGACTACTAACCTCTGGGTTTGGCATCTGTAATTGTTTTTTATTGCTGTGTAACAAATTACCAGAAACTTAGCATCTTAGAACAATACACATTTATTATATTATGCTTTCTGTGGGTCAGGAGTTCAGGTATGCTGGGCTTTCTGCTCAGGATCTTGTCAGGTTGAAATCAAGGTGTTGGCTGAGACTGTAATCTCATCTAAGTCCTCTTCCAGGATAACTGGTTATTGCTAGAATTCTTTCCCTAATGGTTGTAGGATTGAAGTCTCCAACATCCAGGCACCACTCTTAGCAACTAGAAGCCACTTTCAGCTTTTTCCATATAGCTAGCTGCCAGAGGTAGTTCACAACATGAATGGCTTTCTTCCAGGACAGTAGGAACATGTCTCTCTGACTTCTACTCTCTCCCCAGTATACTATGATAGAGTCTTATTTAATGTAACCCAATTAAGAGATTAAGATAGTCCTGGGCCTGGTGGCTCTTTTGGTTGGAGCATTGTTGATGCACCAAAAGTTTGCAGTTTTGTTCCTGGTCAGGGCACATTTCTAGGTTGCAGGTTGATCCCTGGTCATGGTGCATATGGCAGACAACCGATTGATGTTTCCCTCTCACATCGACATTTCTCTCTCTCTCTTCCCTTCCTCTCTCTCTCTAAAATCAATAAGCATATACTCAGGTGAGGATCAAAAAAGAGAGATTAGGATAACCCATCATGTTCATACTGAAGGAGAGGGGATTATACAACATATGCATGGAGTGGGAAACTTGAGTCCATCTTAGAATTCTGCCTATCACAGCTGGCACACCACCAGTGTCTGAAACAGTGCTTAATAAATACTTGTTGGTTGGTTGGTTGGAAAGTTGGCTTTTCCATCCCAGACCTGGCTTTCTGGTCAGTACTATTGCTCCCTTGCTGCTGGAATTGGTACAGTTCATCTCCTCAGCTCTTCAGCTCAGAGAGAGGGAGCTATGCACAAAGTAAGAGGCTCTTCTCATATTTCTGAAAAGTTTGGGCAGGTCAATAAAAGTAATTGTAAAAACAACAGCCACTAGCCCTGGCTGGTGTAGCTCAGTGGATTGAGCGCAGGCTGCAAACCAAAGGGTCGCCGGTTCGATTCCCAGTCAGGGCACATGCCTGGGTTGCAGGCCAGGTCCCCAGGAGGGCCATGTGAGATGCAACCACACATTGATGTTTCTCCCCATCACTTTCTACCTCCTTCTGTCTAAAAATAAATAAATAAAATCTTTAAAAAAAAACAGCCACTGAAATTTACCAAGAGTTAAGTAGTTCGCTGAATACTTTGCTAAGTGGTTAGCATATGTGAACTAATTGAATCCTCATAATATATCTGTGCAATGGGTATTATCATTATCCCCATTTTGCAGATGAAAAAACAGAAACATAGAGAAACCAATAAGTTTTCAGGTTTACACAACTGACAAGTAGCAGAAGGCCAGGTTTTTGTAAATTATATTTTATTGATTATGCTATTACAGTTGTCCCAATTTTCCCCCTTTGCCCCCCTCTATTCAGCAACCTCCTACTCTCTCAAGTAATCACCGTACATTGTCCATGTCTATGGGGCATGCTTATGTTCTTTGGCTACTCATTTTCTATAGTGTACTTCACATCCCCATGACTATTCTGTAACTATCAATTTGTACTTAATCCCTTCACCTTTTTAACCCATCCCCCTGTTTCCCCTCCCATCTGGCAATCATCAAACCATTCTCTGTATTGATGATTCTGTTTCCATTCTGCTTGATTGTATATTTTGTTTTTTAGATTCCATTGTTAATAGATATGTATTTATCACCATTTTATTGTTCATATTTATGATCTTCAGGAAGGCCATTTAACATTTCATACAATACTGGTTTGGTGGTGATGAACTCCTTTAGCTTTTTCTTGTCTGGGAATCTCTATCTGTTCTTAGATTCTAAATGATAGCTTTGCTGGGTAAACTTGGTTGTAGGTCCTTGCTTTTCATCACTTTGAATATTTCTTACCAACCCCTTCTAGCCTGCAAAGTTTCTTTTGAGAAATCAGCTGACATTCTTATGGAGGCTCCCTTGTAGGTAGCTATCTGCTTTTCTCTTGCTGTTTTTAGGATTCTCTCTTTGTATTTAACCTTTGGCATTTTAATTATGATGTGTCTTTATATGGGCTTCTTTGCAACCATCTTGTTTGGGACTCTGTTCTTCCTGTACTTGTATGTCTATTTCCTTCACCAAGTTAGGGAAGATTTCTTTCATTATTTTTTCAAATAGGGCTCCAATTTCTTGCTCTTTCTCTTCTCCTTCTTGTACTGCCCCCCACCCTGATGAGAATGTCGGTATGCTTGAAGTTGTTCCGGAGGCTCCTTACACTATCCTCATTTTTTAATATTATTTTTCTTCTGGCTATTCTGATTGGTTGCTTGTGCTTTCTTATATTCGAAATCATTGATATGATTCTTGACCTTATCTGCTCTACTGTTGATTCTCTGTAAATTGTTATTTATTTTAATTAGTGAATCTGTCATTTCTGACTGGATCTTTTTTATACTGTTAAAATCTCACTAAGTTCCTTGAGCATCCTTATAACCAATGTTTTGAACTCTGCATCTAGTAGCTTGCTTATCTCCATTTTGTTTAGTTCTTTTTCTGGAGTTTTGTTCTGTTTTTTATTTGGGCCATGTTTCTTTGTCTCCTCACTTTGGCATCTTCCCTGTTTTTGTTTCTATGTATTAGGTAGAGCTGTTACAGCTCCCAGGCTTGGTAGAGTGGCCCAATGTAGTAGGTATCCTGTAGGGTCCAGTGGCACAGCCTCCCCTATTACCCAAGCTGGGTATTTGAGGTGCACCCACTGTGTGAGCTGGGTACACCCCCTTGTTGTAGTTGAGCCTTGATTGCTGTTGGCACATTCAAGGTCAACCACCACCTGTGTTCTGTCCGAGGTCACACAGCGTAAGTTACAAAGCAATCTCTAGATGGCTGCTACTTGTGTTCAGTTTGGAGGTGCCTAGGCCAGACCAAACTGTGAATCAAGGTTGGCTGCTGCTAGTACCAGGTCTGGGACCACTTAGGAAGAGATACAGAACTTACTGAAGCCAGATGCTGCTTGTTTAAGAGAATTTAGAAAACTCTGAAGCGTGGGCCAAGACAAACCTTTCGTATGGACCAGCCATTGGAAACAGCTTAGGTGGGCCTGAAACTGGGTAGGGTGGAGCCTCAGGGAATCACAAGGGTGGAACAAACAGTGTGAGGCAGATTTTTGGAGCCTCATATAAGGCACCTGTATGCCAGCTCTGTGGATCTGTTGGGTGGGGGAGTGAATCAGAAAAGGAATAGTGACTCTGGGAGAAAGCTGCCTCCCAACTCTTGCCCTGATGCCAGGCAATTCAGTTCCTCCCTGTACGTCTCTGCTGCCTTTCAATCTGTTGCCTCCATGCTGGAGCTCAGAGGTAGTGAGCCTGAATAAGTCTGTGCATGGGCCCTTTAAGAGGAACTTCCAGGGAGTCCAGAAGTTTCTGTCTCCCACAGCCTCAGTCCCCACTGGTTTTTACAGACAGAAGTTATGGAGACTTATCTTTCTCGCACTGGAACCCTAGGTTGGGTGGTCTGGTATGGGGCTGAGACCCCTCATTCCTAAGATATCCCTTCTGATTTTTTTCTGCCACTCATGGGTGTGGACCAGCTGGTTGTGTCTCTGCCCCTCCTACTAATCTTGATATAGTTTCTTTAATTCTGTAGTTGTAGGACTTCCAGTCTGCTTGATTTCTGACAGTACTGAATGATGGTTGTTGTATAGTTTAGTTGTATTTTTGATGTGGTTATATGAGGAGGTGAGCTGTGTTATCTATGCCACCAACTAGACAGTCAGGTTTTAAACCCAGGCAGTCTGGAGTCAATGCCTATATGTGCACATGAATCACCTGGGAAACTTGTTAAAATGAAAATTCTAATTCAGAAGGTTTCAGATGGGTTCTGAGATGCTGCATTTCTAACCGACTCTAGGTGATGCTGGTCCATGAACCACACTTTGAGTAGCAAGGGTATAAACAGTTATTCTGTGTTGTTTCAGCAACATTGTTGAGCATGTCAAACCCTAATGTGAGTGTGGGGGTAGAAAATGTAAATGCAAAATCTATACAGATAGCTTCAAATTCTCCACATGGAAAGATGTCGGGGTGAAGTTTGGGGGCTAATCTTTAAGTATTTAAGGGATCACGAGAAGAATTTTTAGGATCTTAGTTTTTAGAAAGTGCCAATTCTGAATTTGCTTTTTGTAGGGTAAGTGGAGTCAGTCCAGCTTCCTCACCCAGGTGTCTGGGTAGCTAAGGGGAGCAGTGTTCCCATAGCCTTGTAGGAGCCTGACAACCAGTGTTCTCATAGCCTTGAGACTGGGTCCAATAAACTGTTCCCATAACATGAAGTGGGCTCGCATGTGCAGAACTATGTTATGTGAGGTTTTGGCAGTTTTCTGGCTTTGTTCCCCTCTAGTACTTAAACAAAGTAGGGGCTTCCCACTAGTTAGACATGCAGCTTGTGGCGTGTGTGGCTCGCCCACCCATGAATGAAGGCATGTCATGCATCTTCATGGCTCTGCGCATTTTCTTCCATCTCCTGGAGGCAAGAGTGGATCTCCTTGGCCTTGATGGGTTGCAACACACTTGTCTTCCACATTTTCCTGGTGGTTCAACTCTAGTAGATACAGAGACTCTATCCAGGCCAGGTTCATCCCCTTGAGTATCCCCCAAATTAGGCTACTAGTACAGCATAGTATTTGCTGGTGGCTGGATGACACATGAAGAAAGTAGAGAAATGTACCCTCAAATGTTGGGTATGGGAGTTTACTATGGTCTTGCTTACAGCCTCAAAACCTGGAGATCATAAACCTTTTCAGGTGAGTTGGAGTAAGTAGGAGTGGCTCTTCAGGGACCAGAGCTTAGAGGTCTGGGTTGCTTCTAAGAGCTATTCAGGTATGAATTGTGAACTTGTCAGTACATCCAGGATAGATGAGGGGAGGTGTGAGAGAGAAAGGAGAGAGGCTTAGCTTAGTGTGGATGAGCTGGATTTTAGAGAGGGGGTAGGCTGTGTGGAGAGTCAGAAGGAGCAGTCATTCCCCAGAAGAATACACTTTTCAGTTGATTTACTTTGGCTTGCTTCAGGGAAGTAGGTAGAAGGTAGAACTTAGATAAGTGTATCTCATCCACCTGATCACCTACTACTAGGTTGCATAGCTGGTGTCCCTGCCTCTCTCTCTCTCTCTCTCCTATGCTTGGAGATTATCCTTCCTGTTATTCTTTCTCCTGCCACTGGCTGTGTTCTGATGCTCATCGTCTACTGTCTGGCCCTTTGCAATGATCTTCCCATTTGAGTCTTTTTTCTTTCTGCATCTTCTGTCTTGTGGTCGACTGCATCATTGGTCTCAATTCTTCACTCCTCTGTTAGAATCATTTATCCATCCTTTGCAATGGACTCATGGTAGATGGCCCCTGATGTGGGGCTTGGTCATATGTCTTACTTTCACCACTAGGATGTTCACAAGTGTGATATAAGCAGAGGCTTGAAATGTGCTTGTGCAGTTGGGCTTGCCTTCTTGCAGTTCTGCTATCACCATGTGAAGAAAATGCTTTGGATAGCTTCTGATCCAAGGAGAATAAGAAATACATGGAACAGACCTGGACCCCACTTGTAGTCTGGAACCAAACTCAGCCAATCCCAGCCAATGTGAGTCATAGTTAGCCAAAATGCAGGTGTAAGAGTGAGAAATAAATGTTTTTTTGTTGTATGCCACTATGATTTTGGAGTGTTTGTTACTCGGCAAAACCTATTCTTCCTGCTGCCAAAGTCTCCACTGTGAAACATAGATCTATCTTGTTATTGGTGTAGGATATCTGATTTTTCCTGCAAGATAAAATTCCAAACATTTATCCTGAGATGTAAGCCCTGCCTTGCCCAACCTCAACTGCTCATTCCCATCTCACTCCACCATAACCATGACTCATTTGTCATCCAGAATACTTAAAGTCTGGGGCATACTTTGGACTTTGGCTCCTTCATACCTTTGTTTTTCTTTCCCTTCTGCCTACATTCTCATCCCATACCTGCTTTTTATTTTCCTATTTGTTCTTCAAGGCCAGCTCAAATCCCACTACTCTATGGGGTCTTGCTTTACTCTTCCAGAAGCGGCCTATTGGTGACCCCATGGCACTTCATAGATAATGCTGTCAGAGCTCTCATTTCATGGCATTGTGACAGATTTTGCCTGTGACCTGGCCTAGGCTGATAGTTTTAGGGAAGTGACTCTATTCTATTTCTGCTTGTGTCCCTTCTATCTATGCCTAACTCATTTCCTGGCACATGGTAGATGCTCAAAACAGGTGTAATGAGTAAATTTTAATGGGCCTTATTTATCAGTCTGCCTTTCTAGGCACTGTGATGAGTTTGTGGAGAGCAGATTAATTCTGAGGTCTCATGCAAGCAGCATTTCTATGGTTCTCAGAGTAACTCTGCCAGGGAAGGAGTTATGCTTGGCAGAATTTGTGTTAAGGGCTCTGTCTGCTCTGTTCCAAGACAGATGGGAAGGCAGCATAGTACTATAGCTGGAGCATGGTATTTAGAGTCAAGAGAGTTAACTCGAAACCATGGCCCTGTCTCCAACTAATTCCTTATCTCTTTGAGCTTCAGGTTCTTTGTATAATGAAGCTCTTGGATTGGAGAATCTCTCTAGGCCCTCCAGTCTCTGATGTACAAGTGTTGCATTCTGTAGGAGTTTGGAAGCAAGTGGTCCTTTCAGAATTCCCCTGATCCCCAGGAGACATGAAGTGCTATAAAGGATGGGTCAACTTGATTATGGGAACTAGCTCCTTACCATGGGAGGGAACTTGGTTCTTACCAACTTCCCCTGTGCATGTATTCTTGTTTTCTACTTGTTGGATAAAAATCTCACCAAACATGGTGGCTTAAAACGATCATTTATTATTATTTCTCATGCTTTTATGGAGTGGCTAGGCTTATCTGGGCAGGTTTTGCTTGTGCAGTTGGAGTCAGATGTAGCTGGACTGCAGTTATTTGAGGGCTTAACTGGGCCAGGTGTCCAAGATGCCACATGCACGTGGCTGGCAGTTGATGCTGGCTATAGGTTGGGGCTGTCCCTGGAGCACTGGTATGTGGCATCTCCATGTGGCTTAGGCCTCACAGTGTGGTGGTTGGGTTCTGAGTGGGAACATCCCAAGAGTGAAAGTTCCTACTGGGAGTCCCAGGAAGAAGCTGTAATATTTCTCATGACCCAGGCTCAGAATTCTGAGAATGTCATTTCTTCCAATTTCTTCCAATGCCAATTTCTTTCAAATAGGCAAGTCACTAAGGCCAGTTCAGATTTAAGTGGCTGAGCACAATCGCCACCTCCCCATGGGAGGAATTTGCAGCCATCTTCAATTCAGCCTAGGAATGTGCTGGGAAGTATCTTGGGATTAGGAAATCTTTTAAGACTGAAAAAGAACAGGTGAATTCAGGTGAACATTTTGTGATGTCTTAGGAGCTATCCCAAAGACTGAGAAGGTGAGATTTTAGATTTCATCCCATCTTTAATCAGAGCATTTGTCTGAGGTTCAGATTCAGATGATGTTTTGTTTGTTTGTTTGTTTTTAAAAGAGTTCCATGACTTTTATAGGTAAATCATGACTGGGGTATGGTATGGATCCCATGTCTTAGCAAATAAATGTATGCTGAATGAGCTGTTTCTGGGGACTCCTAGGCCAGCCTAGGTACCTATAAGAGAGAGACAGAGATGCAGGCCTTATAGAAGGGGGTGCTTTCTAAGATTGGGGCTTACCAGGAAGAACCCTTCTCTTCCCGTAGAAAAACACTTTGGATCATGGTTAAATTTCTCACTGGTCCCTGTGTCTCTTCATGTCTATCGTTAAAACTTAGTACCAAATGGAGACCAGAGTTGAGAATTCCCCAAGTAGAAAAAAACCATTTAAACCACATAAGTAAACTATATTTTACTTATTTCATGAGTATAAACAAAACCTAGGCTAATTCTTATAAATGCCTCCGATAATCATTAAAAACCTTGTTCTCTTACTAAAAAATGGTATGAGATAATTACTTTCAACCAATTCTCTTGCATCTGGAGACCCACATTTTAATAACTAATTATTGTAAAGGTTAACAATTTCCTCATTTTCACTTTATAAGCCATCCTGTAACATCATACATCATGCTCCTAAACTTCATGTCAGTTTTAAATTTAAAGCTCCCAGTTTACAAACTGCTCTTATATGCCTAATAAACTCATACTAAATAACATTTATTGATCTTGTGGTTTTAATTTTGTTGTTTCTGGATTTTCAACACTGTTAACTCAATTTTACACTTCTAAGCTGGGTCCACAGGGGTGCCCTGTAGTACTTGCCACACTTCTATGAGCTTTAACAGGAGACAGTCACTAAAAGTCCTTTTTGAAAAAGCCCAAGAGCATCATCTTCCTGTGCTGTGAGTTGTCATTTGCCCCATGAGACCAAAATTTCATTGAAGATAGGAACTTTGTTTTCCCCATCTCTGTATCCCACCAATGCCTGTTTGCACATAAGAGGCTCTCAGTGAGGTTTAGATCTCGGTTGGAGGAATTGAAAGCTCCAAACTGTCCTACTGATAATTTCCGTGGGAGTCTCAGAGGAATTTAGGGCCACTAAATTCAGTGCTTTGGAGAAGTTTTGCTTGTAAAAGGAAGAGAGCTGTCTTTTATCCTTTGATGGATTGGTGACCAGGCTATGGGGAAGAGAGGTGACTCACCATAAAGGTCAGGGTGGACCAGGAGGGGAGGAGGTCTTGGCTGGCCATACTGCTAGGGGAACTACTTCAAGGCCGGGCTTGTTATGCTCCTCATTGCTTTTAGTCATAGGGTCATTAAGTTCTGTGGCATGTGGACCTGACTCTCAACTCTTAGAAACATGGAAAGATAGATTAAAGGTTATCCAGGCCTAAAACCTGCCATAAACTTGTCATGATTTGATTTCCCTTTTTACACACTGCACTGTCTATGTTTATTTGTATGTGTCTGATGGAGGCCTGGGAATTAGATAACTTGAGGACAGTTGGCTGCTCAACCACATGTTTTTAGCTCCTCTGGGTGTTAATGTCAGTGGAAAAAAATGCAAAAGCATAACTGATCCCTTGTGAGGGCAGCATTCACATTTCCACTTTCCTCTCCCTGGAATTAGAAGTTGGTTCATTTCCTTAAAATGACCAAGTTGAATGGTTCTTTCTGGTGTGTTTAGCTGTTCCCTGATGGGACTCATGGCAATAGGAATGTATCTTTCTGAACAGATAAACCCAGACAGTACTAAGGTCCTGAACCTTGAATAATGGAATCTGTCTTGGTTTGAGTGTCCCCTTAAAAGTAGAGTCTGAGACCAGGGTATGGTGCAGGTAGTTTTCTGGGAGGTGATCCTAGGAGGCAGGATGGAGGAGCAAGAACAATGAGATAAGGGAGGAGAAAGAATCAAAACGAGAGAGTGTTACTATGAGCAGCAGCGCTCAGTTTTTAAGACCTCTGAGAAGCATAGAGAATGTCCCTCTGAAAGGATGAAGAACTGGGCACTTAGCCACTGGCTCCTCATTCCCCTCTGCTTCCCTGTCATCCTGGCTTCTCTTGTGCTGGGCATTGCTATAGAAGGGAGAAAGTGGAAACACAGGTGGGATGTGCTTGAGATGGGAAGCTGTCAGTGAGAGGTAAGCTTGTGCTCTTAAGGAATTGTCCTTGAAGAAGGCTATAACCACAGGTGGACTGAGAAGACATGATGTAGATCATCTTCTACTTTCAGTAGGGACAACTTCTGATGATGTCTTAAACCATAAAGAGCCCTTAGAACTCAATTACAAGAAACAGGAGCAGTGGGTTAGATAGGGGCTTGACTAAGTCTGCAAAGTTTAGAATAGACTTGTTATTAGTTAGAAGACCCACCACTATTTTCTACTCCTGGCCTTACTTCTACCACCGTAAGGTATTTTTCTCACCTGAGACCAAAAAATTCTATTAAAAAATATGTTTTATATTTACCATCAGGTTTATCATTTTCACTCTTTATTTCCCTAAGTAAATAAAAATATTTGAAGATATAATTGCCAATAATTATTTAAAATTAATAAGACCACAAGCAAGAGGCTCAGTATACCCAGATCAGCATAAATATAAAACATACACACACTTCACAGTCAAAGTGCTAAGATCCAAAGATAAAAATTTGAAGGCAGCCAGAAAAAAAAAAGAAATATTACATAAAGAAGAATAAAATAAAAGTATATCTTCTGTTTCCTTCTTTCCTCTTCTTGGGACTTCAATTACATGTATGTTAGACTATTCGTCCCACAGCTTTTATAAGTTTGTTCTATTTTTTCACTTTTTTTCTTTTTGGGTTTCAGTATGTATAACTTTTATTGGTCCATATTCAAGTTCATTGATTCCTTACTCAGCTATGTCCAGCCTGTCTAGAAGCCAAGAGAAAGAATTAATCTCTCAAATTGCATTTCTAGCATTTCTATTTGACTCTTATACTTGACTCTCTGCTGAAATTCTCTGTCTGTTTGTTCATGTTACTATTAAATTCATTATATCCATATTCAATTTTTCCACCATATTTTGAAAATAGCAATCATAGTTATTTTAATGTTTATGTCTTGACAGTTCCAACATCTGAGTCATCTTAGTCTGGTTCTGTTGGTTGTTCTCTCTCTCTAAAATGGCTTGTTATTTCTTGTGTATTCCCCAATTTTTTATTGCATGCCAGACATCTCTTGCAGGAAACAGTTGAGATCAAAGTAAAGAGCATTTATACCCAATAAAGGACATGCCTCTACTGTCAGGCCATTAACATGGGCGGTTGAGGCCATCTACTTAGGAATCAAGTTGAGTTTTGATTATGTTTCTTCTATCATTTCCTTCAGTACATCACACACTTCAGATTTTATTATGTGTGCATCACACACTTCAGATTTCCTTCAGTACATCACACGCTTCAGATTTTAAACAGTACAGTACATCAGACACTTCAGTACATCACACACTTCAGATTTCTTTATCAGTGGGCTGCTGTTATCTTGTGCTTAGCGTGGGAAATGGAGTGCCTGGGGGTTGCCTCAGTGTTTCCGTTTCATATTCAGCTTTCAGCTGTACCTGTGTGGTCAGTTTCTCCAACATTTTGACATTCCTCAATAACAGACTTTGTTGCTTGTTACTTGGTACTCATTATGAGGACTGGAGATAGAGAATGTCTCACTTTTCTTGGTCTAGCCTCAGGCTTAGACAGGGGCTGTGCACCTGAGTTCAGGGATAGGAGTGCATCAGTATATTCTTCCTCCACCCTCACCATGGAAAACAAACTCTGTGGAATTTATCTGTGTTAGATCTTGGTTGGGAGAAAGTTTTCTGCCCCTTCCCCGTGGTAGCAAACCTCTGCTTTGTATTGGTGCAGGATTCTGGACTCATTTTCTTCCCCTACTCTAGCAACTTAAGGCTGTGGCTTCATCTGAAGGACGGCTGTCCTGCACACACTGCAGTGATATCAGATTACCGCCTGCACACCTGCATCACCCTGGGACACTCATTCCAGTCTCCTCCCTTGCACCAGTCCTTCCCATAGACTCCTGGTGAAGGCCCGAATGGCAAAGAATTTGTGAGATTTGTAAACTCCATTTGTGTCTGGGTCTCCCAGTAATTCTAAACTGATACATTGGGCCACATGTAACTTTTTAGAATTTATTAAAATTTTAGCTCATTTCTTCTTACCTACTTTTGTGGTGACCTCCTCTGCAGGCCATTGTTCTCTGATAAAGGTGAAACAGTTTGTGTGTCCTACCATCTCTCCTGAGAGAGGCTTTCATCCTTTGGAATTTAGTTCATTTGGTTGCCTTGTGGCCTTAACTCTTTGTTGGACTTAAAAAAGTCATGTTTTTATAGATTTCCTGGGTTTTCCTCTTTGTTAGGGAAAGCAGAAGTATTCTCCTGTGGATTTTGACATCTTTTGTGAAAGTGGGACAACTATTATTTAAACAACTGTTACATGCAGGAAACTGGGTCAGGCCTTGGTTGTTGACTTTGCACCATGACTCATCCCTTTTGATCAGTCCCCCTGAGGTGGAAAACTTTTTGGTCACCTTTTTGATTTGTGGAAAAAAATACATCCTGAACTTCTCTCTCAACTTTAAGTACCACAGTCTTTGGGAAGGGAAGGTGAGGCCCCATCCAGTTCTGCACCCAACATTTTGGGATAGGACCCCCTTAGCCCTGTCCCTGGTCCTGGGAGAAAACAGTGGGGACATCTGTTTTGCCATCTAAGGGCAGTAAAGTAGGAGGAGATTGGGTATGTTGTCCAACAGCAAACTCTATGAGAGTGTTGACCAGATATTACTTTGCATGGGTCTGGTTCACACTCTTCAGATGTATGAGTTTAAGCTGATCCATTCAACTCTGAGTCTTAGTTTTCTTCTCCATAAAATTAGATGTTGGGCTAGATCCTCTTAGAATGGGTAACCTCCAGACCACGGTGGGCTAATGATTCCTGGGGCTTTGGAGTCTATATGTACATATGCATTTTGTCACTCAACAGGTAATAAAAGGGTAACTCCTATCTTGTGGGGTTATGAGAAATGTTCTGTGTTAAAATCAGTGCTCATATCTGGGAAGGAGAAAACCACCGCTAAGCTTCTGTGGTTTTCAAACAGCGTTTCTACCTCTTTTCCCCACCATTTCATCCAGGGTGGTTCAGACTTTGCATAGCTTATTTCTTGGTCCTCCCCTCAAGTGTCTTCTTAAAGGAAAAGTTTTATGAAAAAAAAAAATTGAATCCACTGAGAAATCAGATCAGTGGTTGCCTGGAGGCAGAGATTGGGAAAGGAGATGAAAGCTTTTGGAGACAATGAAACTGTTTTGTATTACGATTGTGGTATTTGTGTGTATTTAGTGAAACTTATTGAATTGTATATTAGAATGGGTGGAATGTTTGTATGTAAATTATACTTCAATAAAGTTGATTTAAAAATTGAAAGCCTCTTCTTCAGATTAGTGTTTCTCAATTTTTTAAATATCCATGCTCCTCCTGGTTAGACTAAAAAACCTTACACTATTCTTTAGTTACTTACAATTTCAAAATAAATTAATTACAGTGGGAAAGAGTAAACCAAGACAATGGTAATTTTAGAATATGCTCTGTTAGTTTGGAGATAAGACTAATAAAACAAGTACCTGTTTTCCAATTACTCGGAATTTGTATTTGCATTTTATATTTTTCACTCCATTGTTTGTGTATTTGTGAGTAAGAACGAAGTATACTGAGGCACTGGAGTTCCCTTGGCCACCACCATTTCATCCCAGTCTCACTTCTGGTCTCCCTCCTGGCCTTCCTCCCCTTTCTTCTGGAAGGCATTAATGCCGAAGTTTTGTGTACAGTCTTCCACTGCATTTTTGGCATTTTCACACACACATATGTATAAGAACAATACATTGAATTGTTTGAACTTTTATTAGTAAATTTATGCAATTGGTTTCAGACTATACTGATCATTCTGCAAGTTGCTTTTTTCAATCAACATTATATTTTTGAGATCTCATATTGATATGTATCTAGGCCTAGGTAATTTTTCTTACTGTTGTGCAGATTTCCATCATACTAATATACCACAATTTAGTTTTCAATTTCCCTTTTTTGGTTATTGTTAAGAACAATGTGGTCATTACCTTTTTACATGCAGGGTATTTCTTTAGGTTATACCTACAACTGGAATTCATTGATCATAAGGCTAGAACGTGCTTTTTCAACTATACAGTGTGTCCCAGCTTCCCTCTGAAGATTCTGATGGTTGCATTTTCCCTTCTATTACTTTGGCTCTATTGAGAGTCATTGTTCCAGAACAAGGGTTGGCAAATCTTTTCTTAAAGGGCCAGAGAGTAAATATGGCCAAGAGGCAAAATTGAGAATATCATGTAGCTATTTAAATGGTTATTATGTAGGTAATTAAGTAGTTATGACCATTCTTAGCTCTTAGGCTGTGAAAAAGCAGTGGCTGGGTGGATTTGGCTTATGTGTTGTAGTTTACTGATCTTGCTCTACACACTTCCAATTCAACAATCTTCTAGTTCTAGTATGGATTTACTAATTAATAGATAAATTAATACATGTGTACACATACAGAGTATAAGTTAGGGAGTTGGCACATGCACACTTTTGATTGCGGAAATCCCAGAGTAAATGGTGCCCAATTCCTGCCAAGTTACTGCCCTTGGTTTTCAGGAACAGAGGCTCAAAAGTGGCTCCATTTATAATCCCAAAGTATCTCATGCTCCTGGGCCCCTCAGCTGATGGAGTACCCCTCTATCACTGAGCCAACACACAGCACTGATGCTTCTGTCTCCATGGTGTTTGCAGTGGCAACAACACAAGGGCCTGTGTTCCGTACAGCCCATGACTCTCTTTCAAGGAATGTGTTGGGCAGGGTCTCTCTAATGGTCTTGAGGAAAAAATGAGGTGAGGTATTTGGAGGAAAGCCTCAAAAATAGGCAGAGTCTTGAAAAACAGAGACATTAGCGAGGATCAAAGCATTTGACTTCATCTTTCTAAAGGTGGGGTGGGGATAGGATACAGTCAAGGCTGATATGGGAGAATTATCAAACCCACGTTATTTTCTGAGACAACTAGAGGAGGCAAGATTAGTGGGATAGATTACAATAAAAAAGGCTCAGGTTAAAGAATTTTTTCATAAAACACTGGTCCTAGGCAGAATTTGGCATTGCCATTCCCTGTTCTTCCAATAGGACTGCATTCAGATTCACTGTGACAATTGATGTCAATCTACTTACTATTTCTGGGCAAGGCATCTCTATTATCTCTTCCACCAGGGACTTTGGGAGGCAGTTGCCTTGGGGGACTATGTAAGGTTTGTTATGAGAGCAACCATTAGTGGGGGAACATTTTGGGGAGGGACAAAGAGGGAATGGATGTGTGCCTGCTCATGGATTGTAGTGGGATGGATAGAAAGACTATCCCTTTTTAAAGTGTTAGATAGAAAACACTCTTCCAAATCTCAGGGCCTCTAACATTTTGTCAATCCTGCCAAATGTGGATCTACCCAATGTAACATTTGGGTGTCCCACCAGCCTCACTGCTTCTTGAGGTCCACCTCTGCAAATTATGAGAGCCCACCTTGGGTTCCCCTCCATCAAGCACACTCCCCACTCCTCACCCAGCCCCACTGGTTTGACAGCTCAGAGAAAGCGTAACAGTAAAAAAAGTTATTCAAGACCTCATGAAGAGATGAGCTGGAATTGTTAGAAGCTCCTGGCTTTCTTTTTCAGAAATTTCTACCTATGCCATCTGTCCTTGGAGCAATGGCTGTGCAGGGCTTGTGGGTAGCTGGCAGGGTTGGGAATCAAATGCAGGTTTCCATTCACTGGTTGTATGGTCTACTGACTCAAGCATTCTGCCCTTTATCTAAAGCAAACAGCTCAGCAACAAACTCATGATCCTTGGAGCTCAAATTTGCTGCCACCCACCTGGAGGGTTAAATTAGACCATACCTTGGTGGAAGTCTTCTAAATGGTTCTATAGATAATGGAGTATATCTCCTGCAGAGTTGGAGTGATGCAGACAGAAGAACTGAGAGGTAGGGTTCTGTGAGAAAATAAAGCTCATTGACCACTCACAAGTTTAAATATTTAAATTCTAGTTTCATTAAATATCATCAGGCTTCTGTATTAATTCCCAGCTATATAACATGGAGTTCATTGGAGAACCTTTTATCCCTTATGGCCTTTGTAGATGCTGCTGCTTGAGCCAGACAAAACCATCTCCCTCCCACTCTTTACCAGGAGAATTCTTGGTCATAGCACTTGGACATCACTCTTAGTGCCTTCCTGTGCTCCTGAAGCCCTGAACGCCCCTGTCATAGGATTTGTCACAGTAGGTTGAAATTGCTTATGCACTTATCCGAATCTTTCACAAGACCAGAAATAGCTTCTTTATTGCTGTCCTCATAGCCAAGCACTATACCTGGGACCAGGCTAAATGGAGCCAACGTGGCCTCTAAAATGGCAAAAAGCACTTGGACTTAAAGAGAAGACTGCCCTTCTTCCTGGCCCCGGAGAGTCAAAGTGAGGAAAGCTAGAGTAGCTCTCAATACAGGTGGTATATTGATAGTACAATCAAGACAGGCAGGAGGTCAGAGTCAAGGGCTTGAGGACCAGGCCTTGGGAGAATCCACAATGGCTAGAGCTCCAGAGGCTGACTGAGACCTGTGCCAGGGGGCCCTGATGCATTCCTGGTCTGCTGGCAGAGGTAGAAGTTGGAAGGCAGGGCTTTTGAGGCCTGAAATGGGCCAAAGACTCTGCACTGGGGCATGTGGGATCCAAAGCTGGTTCTAGAGGTTCACCCCAAGGGTATTCAGCCTGCAGGACAGGTCCAGGGCTAATAACAAGCTCAGGAGTGGCTCCGACATGGAAGGTCCAATAATTCAGGCATGTGAGGCAAACTAGGAAGTTCAGGGTACCAGGCAAGTTCAACAGCTAGCAAGGTCTATCCAGGGCTGGAAATATGCCATGCAGGAGCCAGGCCTTGAGGTGGGACTCAGGGTCCAAGTGGAACTCGAGAGAAAAAAATAACATGGCTTTTGTTAGACTGGGTCCTCCCCAGAACAGATCCTAAGACAAGGATTCCAGGGCAAGTGGTTTATTTGGGAGATGAAGGAAAAAATAACAGGAGAATAGGGAGGGGAGACAGGAAAGGGAAGGCAGCTGATCAGGTGTGTTAAAAAATGAATTCCCTCTGTGGGCACCTGAAGCTCTGTCTTGCTGGGGGGCTCTGGGAACCTACATAAAGCATGTCCAGAGCCATTTGCATGAGGAGTGAGGGAGCTTGGGTATTTCCAATTTCCTCCAATTCCCATCTGTCATTGGTTGATTTCTTCTCTCTCATGAGTAGGGTAAAGTGACCGTAGCACTAGAGCCCTCAGATGAAGAGGTACAGTGCTGGGGGTGGGACTTCAGGGGTAGTCCGCCCTAAACTGATGAGGACAGAGGGCTGAGAGGTGCTGACAACTTCTACTATGGACCTTATTTATTTATTTATTTATTTTTAAAATTACTTTATTGTTGTTCAATTACAGCTGTCTGCATTTTCTCCCCTCCCCTCTCCCCCACCCTGTCCAAACCCACCTACCTCCCTTGCTTCCACCCTCCCCCTTGGTTTTGTCTATGTGTCCTTTATAGCAGTTCCTGAAAACATTTCTCCCCACAGTCCCCTCTCCCCTCCCCTCTGGCTCTTGTTAGATTGTTCTTAATGCCAATGTATATGGTTATATTTTTCTTGCTTTTTTCTTTTGTTGATTATGTTCCAGTTAAAGGTGAGATCATATGGTATTTGCCCCTCACCACCTGGCTTATTTCACTTAGCATAATGCCTCCAGTTCCATCCATGCTGTTGCAAAGGGTATAAGCTCCTTCTTTCTCTCTGCTGTGTGGAATTCCATTGTGTAAATATACCATAGTTTCTTGATCCATTCATTTACTGATGGACACTTAGGTTGCTTCCAGTACTTGGCTATTGCAAATTGTGTTGCTATGAACATTGGGGTGCACAGGTTATTTTGGATTGGTGTTTCAGGGCTCTTAGGGTATAATCCCAGCAGTGGAATTGATGGGTCAAAAGGCAGTTCCATTTTTAGTTTTCTGAGGTAGTTCCATACTGTTTTCCACAGTGGCTGTACCAGTCTGCATTCCCACCAACAGTGCAGTAAGGTTCCCTTTTCTCCACATCCTCTCCAACACTTTTCTGTTGCTTTGTTTATGATGGCCACTCTGACCGGTGTGAGGTGGTATCTCATTGTGGTTTTAATTTGCATCTCTCTGATGGCTAGTGATGCTGAGCATCTTTTCATATGTCTCTGGGCCTTCTGTATGTCCTCCTTGGAGAAGTGTCTGTTCACTATTTTGGAGATCAAACCCTTGTCTGAGGTATCATTGCCAAATATGTTTTCCCATAGAGTTGGTTATCTTTTTATTTTAATGCTATTTTCTTTAGCCATACAGAAGCTTTTTATTTTGATGAGGTCCCATTTATTTATTCTTTCCTTTATGTCCCTTGCTTTAGGGGGACATATCAGTGCATATGTTGCTGCGTGGAATGTCTGAGATTTTCCTGCCAATGTTTTCCTCTAGGACTTTTACGGTGTCATGACTTATATTTAAGTCTTTTATCCACCTTGAATTTATTTTTTTGTATGTTGTAAGTTGGTGATAGAGTTTTATTTTTTTGTATGTTCTGCTACAGACTTTAATGTGAAAGCTGATCCCTGAAGCATGAGACACTAGGTCAGTTTTGAACGATTTGCATGTGCTTATGAGTACACTTAGGCTGGCTGCTGACACACCCCCTTGCCCCTTGACCTGGGTGTGGCTGAATATGCAAGTGTTCCCACTGGACTGATTCCCTTGATCAGAGAGGCCCAATCTTGATTCCTCTACCTTCCCCTGTCTTCCAGGTATGTTGTGGAGAGACCCTCAAGAGCTCCGGGTTGAACAGAACTAAAATCCAGCTTGGGAGAGTCAGAGAGGAGAAATGACCAAGTGTTCACCTGAGACCCCTGAGTCTACCATCAGTGACCAGTGTTCCCAGGTTAGATACTTGTCTCACCTGAGCTCCCTATGAGCAGCAGCAGCAGCAGCAACAATATCAGCTAATCTATCTGCTAGACACCCTCATTTTGTCACTGTTACCCTTGGAGATAGGTATTAGAAACATTCCCATTGTACATGTAAGGAAAACTTGAAAGTCTGGTGATTCCATTTCTCTTGAGCCTCTATTCTTTCAAGTCATTTCCACATTGGACACTTACCTGTTACTGTGAATGGACAGCTTGTGCCAAATGCAGGGCTGGTAGTGCCAGCGTGAGCTCAGAACAGGATCCTTGCACTTTGGAAAACAGAGGTGGCTAGACTGAAGATCCTGTCATACAGTGTGAGGAAACACCTGCTCCAAGGCCAGATAGCCAAGTCTAGAGCCCCACGCCCACCCTGCCAATGGACTCTCAGACCAAAGCTGCATTTATTCCTCCTTCACCTGCCTCTCCTACTCATAGAAGCAAACTTTCTAAACTAAGTTTGCTTATGTAGCCCATTTTCTAGATATATTCCCAGATGAATATTTGCGTGCATGTGCATGTGTGTGTGTGCATGTAAGTGGCTCTCTTATAGAATTGTCATGTAATGTCTAGTCTAGGTCAAAAAGCTAATTTCTGGCAAGAATTCTGTGGCTATTAGAAAGAGCTTCTTGACTGGACCAAGGGTGGGCCTTAGGGAAGAACAGTGAGGGAGATGGAGGCAGCCCTGCCCTCAAGGGTCTGCAGCTGCCATCCCTGCTGAGGTAAGGCCAGCCTGAAGGTTGGGCTAAACTATGCCCTCAGTGGCCTGCTATGGCCAGTTCCCTATTTTACAAGTTTTATGTACTTAGTCCATTATTTAAGGTATTGTCCAGGAAAATGATTTTGACTGCTACTGGAAAGGATTTTACTTCCCCAGATTTTTGAATGTGTTTCATTTTCCAGTTTTGAAAAGTGAGAGCCATATTTTGGCAGCTGAGTCTGTGGAGGGAAGGAGCAGGGTCATGGTCACTCTCTGGCTGTTGTCCTTCCCTCTCCCTCCCATATGCTCATGTCTGCTATTGACCTGGGAGAGCCCAGGTCCTCACTGGGCTGCCACCCTTCTCCTTCAAGGCCCCAAAGACGTTGTATCTCTGTCCTGCTGATTCATCCTCTTTCAGGCTCGGGTTTCCAAAAGACAGAAAACATGAATGTCCCATTTCTATGCCTTCTACTTGTTGACATCCAACATGAAACTATTCTGTGGTTATTCTTCTTGACTGTTCTGCAACAGCACCTGTCTCTGGAGTTAACATTAAAAAAATTCCAAAACTCTCTGTCAATCCCTGGGCCAGACCAACATTCCATGCTAGGCCTCATGTGCTCTGGGAACTGAGCACAAGTGGATCTCGGGGCAGGGGCGCCACTGAAGTCTTCTCTGACCACAATCTACTCCCTCAGCAAGGCCACAGCTGTGCCACACAATGACATCTGGAGGAAAAAGTGGTAGGAGGTGTTGGTAATGAAAGTAAATGGGCCATGGGTTGCCAGACCTGACTGCACCATCAGATATGCCTGAAGGGTTTACAAAAATTATGGAATCTGGTTTTGTATCAGTTAGCTTTTGCTGTGTAAAAAACAGCTTTAAAACTTAATGGCTTAAAACATCAGCCATTTATTTAGTTCATGATTCTGTAGGGGGTACTTTTGCTCTGCAGGTGCTCATCTGATCTTGGTAGGGTTACTTAGGCACCTTGATCAACTGGCAGGTTGGCTGAGGCTTGACTTGTGTAGAATGGCCTCCCTCATGTGGATGATGGTCAGTAGGCTGTCAACACAGCTGGGTCATCTTCCAGCAGGCCATCCCAGGCTCATTCACATGGAGCCACACAGAATCCAGGAGCAGCCAGAGGGGGTCCCTTTCAAGTCTTCTTGTGTCATATTTATTGAGGCCTTATTAGTAAAGCAAGTCACATAGATAAGCCCTAAGGGCTTACAAGCCACCTAAGGTTGTGGATACAAGAGGTATGAGCCAATCATATTTGTATTATATATATGGCAAACATCTATCAGAGATTTTTACTTCAGACTCACTGAATCATACTCTGAAATGTACTCCCCAAAATCCCTAATTTTAACCAGTTCCCTGGGCAATTCTCACACACTTGCTCCACAGAAAGTCCAATGGGACCACTGAAAACAATGATGAGTTGTGAACTCAGAAGTCTGCAGGGGGCAGTCATGTTACATAAATGTGTGACATCACAGGTGTAGGATGACAGGGCATTCTTAGTCTGGGCAAACTGGACAGTCCCCACATGAAAGAAATTCATATTCAGTTTTCTTAAACCATGGATTAAGCCAAGCCCTACATGTTTCCAAGTGGCATGTGGCTCTAAGCCAGTGTCCGTCATAGGCCCAGTTTAACTAAAATGATTTCCCAAACTGTTAGAAAGAAAGCTGGCCCAGGAATGAGGGGCCAAGCATCATTCCATAAGGAGACCTCTGCTCTCCTCCCTACCATTGATATTCATACAGGGCATCTGGCACCCAGGAGCCCTCCCTTCCTTTCCATTTTGGACTCAAATTCACTCTCCCACTGAAATCTTCCCTGACCATCCACTACTTTCTTTTCCTCCCTAGCTCTTGTCACTATCTGCCATGTTTTCTCTGTTTATTGGTTTACTGTTTCTCTCTCTCCTACGAGAGCATACATTCCACAGACTCATGTCTGTTTTGTTCACAACATTTAATGGGCACTTAATGAATGTTTCTTCAATGAATGGAGCCCCCTTGCTATCATTTTTTCCCATTTGATTGTCTCTGTTAGCTGGCTAGAGTCTGGCCTCTGGAATGGTACCAGCCGGGCATCTAGCATCTCTCTGTGCTTGCTCTGTGGACTGAACCCATATGGATGAAATAGGTTCCTCTCACACATCTTCCTCCAAATCCATCTGCATTGCAAGAATTTCCTTTCTTGGGTCTCATAGGTGGATGGAACCTCCCTGTTAGCCAGGGCTTGTCTGGAGGAGGGAGAGAATGCAGGACCTGGGGTAAGAACATGTTGGATATCTTTGCTTTAGGTGCTACTCCACCCAGCATTTGTTATTTATTTATTTGATGAGAACATTTAAGTTCTACTCTCTTAGCAAATCTCAATTACACAGTACAGTGTTATCAACTGTAGTCACCATGTTTTACATTATATCCTCAGATCTTATTCATCTATAGCTGAAACTTTGTACCCATTTACCCTTATTTCCCCTACACCCTAGACTCTGCCAACCAATTTTGTACTCTATTTCTGTGAGTCGACTTTTTTTAGATTCCACGTATAAGTACTACCATGCATACTTGTCTTTCTTTATCTGACTTACTTTTCATAGCATAATGTCTTCAAGGTCTGTCTATGTTGACACAAATGATAGGATTTCCTTCTTTCTCATGGCTGAATAATATTCTGTTGGATGTATGCACCATATCTTCCTTGTGCATTCATCCACTGATGAAATCTTAGGTTGTTTCCTTATCTTAGTTCTTGAGAATAGTTCTGTACCACCCAGCACTTAGAATGCAGTCCATTAGGACTAGAAACACCATAGCTATGAGAGAACTGGGGATGGGAGAGGTGTTTGTGTGGTTAGAGTGGGGCAGGCAATTCAGCACATCACTGGGTCCCTTATTTACCTGGGAGAGCATCTGAATTGGCTTTCCCCACTCCATATCTAACAGATGAGGAAAAAAGGCTGCAGAGATGTAGAAGTCTGTCCAAGGCCCCAGAGTTAGTCTGAAACTCCACTTTCCCACTTCTTAGCCTACTGAATTCTCATCCTGCCCTCTCTTATCTTAGAAGGGTGGGGCAAATCAGAGTTTCCTTACCTAACCAAATTCTACTTGTGTGCTGTTGCGAATTCTGGCCAGCAAAATTCGTATTGCCATGGCAGGCGTGTAAATAAATTTACACGTAATATACTGGACTAGAAATTCTGGGACCACATGTCCCCTCCATTATCATCTTGGAGAGGCCCTGGAGAGGCCCCCGAGGGCCATGCCGACCGGCCTTCTATTGCTGTTTCTCAGGAATGTTACATCTGAATGGTCTTCATTAACTATGCATGGGTTGTAGATTTACATTAGGTGGTAGACACCCAAGATGGTGCATCAAGAGGATAGATATGCAAATGAAAAGACAATAGACTTGGGCTGACTCACTGGTCTGAGGAAGCTAGGCATGCATTAGCATAAGTTCTTTTGATTCAGGGAGAGAGAAGTTTTAGCAAGAGCAAGTTTTTTTTTTTTTAATTACTTTATTGTTGTTCAATTACAGTTATTTGCATCCTCTCCCTCCCCTCCCC